>SMDT01001303.1:0-98921 GCA_005392925.1 Aquilaria sinensis | reverse complement strand
CGGTCGGATGTTCTCTGAGTTTCTGGGCGTAGGGGGCGAGTAGCCGGTGACAGGCTCCTTGAGTCTAGAACCGAGACAGGTCGTGACAAGACCTGGATGGCGTCGGCATGTCAAATCACCGTTTGAGGTGACATGTAGCGTCTGTGGGCGGCATGTCAGAGGCTCCTTAAATGCTCATGCCGTACTCCCGAGGTCCTCTAGGCGAGGTCGTTCTTTGACACGGTCGCCCTTCTTCGGGAGTTATGCTCGTGCTTTTGGGGGGTTCCCTTGTTCGGAGGTTCCACCTTCAGGGAGATTCCCTTCTATTTGTGATAGCTAATTCTCTGCAGCCGAATGCGATCCGTTCGGTCCCCCGAGGGAGCTGGCACCATCTTTGCGATCCCTGGCGTTCTTGCCGAAGTTCCAAGTTCGGGGTGCTTGGCTTCGTTTCTTCCGAGGTCAGTGATAGTGTCTCTTTCGGGTGACGCCAGGCTTCCTGATCATACTTACGGCAGGAAGTACGCACTGGGAGAGGAGATGGTCCTTCGGCTATCACAAGCCCCCCTCCAGAAAGCCGAAGTGGGAACTTCGGTTTGGCAGCTTTCAAAGGGAGTACTTCGGGGCCTTGGGTATAGCACTCTTGCCGAAGGTGCACCTTTTGTCCGAAGACACAGGTTGTTCAAACATAGCTCGTCTTTTGGTGTCTCCGGGGTAACCTACTTCTTTACTTTTGTAGGTCTGTGAAACGTCGCGTCTCGTAACCAGACGTGTCAGTCTGGAGCGGCGTGCCGTCTGTTAGGAGGCGTGTTCCACTTTTGGCGCGATGGCTGACACGTGGCAGCTTTTTATTGGCTAGGGGTTGCATCGGTTACAGTGGGCGTGCCTTTTTATGCTTAGTAAGCAGTTATGGCGACTCCTTGCCTTCGCGCAGCATTTATGACGCCGTTTCGGTTATCCCCCCTCGGCCTATATATACTTTTGTTCCTTCATAACCCCTTTTGCTTCTCCTTTTGCTCTCCTCTGTCTTTCAAGTGCTCCTGCCTTCTTCCTTACTTTTCGCGACGGTGCTGTTTAACGGGGTTTTTTCCGGCCACCTTTCACGACGACGTTTTCAAATCCAGATTTTGGCAAATCATTCGGTGGGTTTTTGATCTCCAGAGTGCTCTGATATTTCCTTTTTCAAGCTTTTCCAAACTTGTTTTTTGCCTTTTTCCGAACTCGTTTTTCAGCCAATCATGCCTATCCCCGAGAGCTGGCAGCCTCTTCTTTCTCACCCTTGTTGCACCACTCCTGCAAAACTAGAGAAATGGAAGAAGAAGTTCTTCCTTCCCTCCTATGCCACTATGAGGTTGCCACGTTCTGACCAATTCAGTTTTTCAAACCGTAGTGACGAGGTTACCGTTTTTCGAGCCCAGCTGAAGGCCGGACTTCGGTACCCTCCGCCGAAGATGGTTTGCGAGTTTTGCGATTTCCATGGCATTGCCGTAAACCAACTTCCACCAAACTCGTACTGCTACTTCAACGCCTTTCTTTGTATGTGTGGCGTTTTCAAAATAGAACCCCACTTCATTCTTTTTCTGCAGTACTATAAGCTCTTCGTGGTCCCGAAGGGTGGCTTCTACTTTATGCTACCTCGGGGATTAGGGAGCAAAAAATATAAGTTCACCTTTGCCAACAAGGACAGCTGGCGAGGGTGGCAACAAAAGTTCTTTTTTCTGAAGAAGGAGGAGGCCTGGTCGCATGTTCCGACCAAATGGGCTCGGGGAAAGCTGGAGATGGACGTCGTTGACCCGAGGATATTGCTGACTCCCGAGTTGGCACCTATCTTCGCGGACTTCGACAGACGGATCCGAGCTGTCTCCGACTGGGATTCCGAGGTCCCTTCGCGCCCTCTTTACCCCTTTCCCATTAATTGGAAGTTGATGACCGAAGAGGTCCTTCGGGAGCTAAAGGTGGTAAAGGAGCACAAGACGGACCTCGGGATGCCGGCTCCTGCCATTGCCGGGAAAGACTCCTGGCTGGTGAAGCTTCTTCGGAAGGAAGAGTCTTACGAAAGTTTTTATGAAAGTAAGTTATCTCCAAATCTTTTTTTATATTTTCACCCTGGACTCACACTGATGTCTTCTTTCCTTTTCAGAGATGGGCGACGACACCGCTGCCTTCTACAAATCGCTTTTCCTCGGGCAATTCGAGAAAGGTGAGCAGACGAAGAAGGCCGTCTCCCAAAGACGGAAAACGTCTGGGGCTGGGCCATCTGTGGCCAAATGGGCGAAGAAGGATGCGCCCCCTCCTCTCCCAGAGATTCTCGAGGAGGTGGGCGAAGAGCCCGAGGCTGCTGCTGTTCCACCGGCCGAGGTCGTTGCTGACCTCACTGCTCGGAGTCCCACTACTTCGGCAACTCTTCTGGGTGCTTTGGTAGAGGCCCCTTCTACCGAAGAGCGACGTAAAAGCAAGGGCAAGGGGATTTCTACCGAGGAGGCTCGGGCTTCCGACGATGACATCGCCGAGGTGCCAGCAGGTTTGTTTTTCTATCAAACTGTGGTGCCTTCTTTTTTGTGGGTTTTGAGATTTTCTTGCCTTGACCAATTTTTTGTTTTTGCCATGCAGGGGAGATACCATCTCCGGGTTGGGTGGCCGAGCACGCCCGAAAGCGGGCCCTTCGGGATGTTCATATCCTGAAGGGGAAGGTCCCGAAGGAGCCTTTCTGGACGTTTACGGAGGACATGAATTTGTACTCCGGAGACTGCCAGCAAATGGCTAAGGAGATCTCAAAGGGGGTGCTTACTGAGGCCTCCTTCAAGGCCATCGCGGAGGCTCACCCTGATGATGACTCCCTTGCCGCGAAGGTCTCTGAGCACGCTGCCCAGGTACGCCTCTCGCCTTTGTGTTTTTCCTTTTGATTTCCTCTAAATGTCTGCCTCTTCTTCTTTGCCTTACTAACTTTGTCTTTGTTTCTCTGCAGCTGCTGGGGTACGCCGGTTTCCTCAGAGTTCGGGTGGCGAGGCAGGCGCTGTTCCGAGCCTCGGCCGTAGGCACCATCGACCAATATAAGGCCCAGTGCTCGGAACTGGCCACACAGAACGCGCAGCTGGCTCAAGCTGCAGAAAAGGAGGTTGCTGCCGTTCGGGAGGAGTTCCTGAAGGAAAAGGAAGAACTTTTGAAGGACTCCTCCCAGAAGATTTCTGACCTCGGCTCCCAGGTGGCAGAGCTGATTTCGGCGAACGAGGCAGTTCAAAAGGAGAAGTCGGAATCTGAGGCTCTCCTGGCGAAGGTGCTTGAAGAGAAAGCCACGCTTCAAGCCGAGGTCGAGTCTTTGAAGAACGAGCCGGAGAAGAAGAAGATGAAGGCGCTGAAGAAGAAGGTCGCGGATCTGAAGGAGGACCTTGAAGACCTTGGTGTCGAGAAGGACAAATCCGACCAGATGACCAAAGTTGGTTTTCAGGACGGGTTTTGCCTCGCTCGGTATCAAGTTCTTCAAAGGTTCCCAGACTTGGACCTTTCTTTTTTGGAGGCTCTGAACATTCCTGAGGGGCCTCGGTGGTCTTGGTCCAAGATTGAGCATCTGAACCTGCCCCCTCCGCTTTCGGCGCCGAAGGTTGTGGAGAAGCACGCAGGAGCTGGTGGCTCCCGGGACGCCGAGAATCCTTAGTTTGTTCTAGGGCCCTTTGCCTTATTTTCCTTCTCTTTTGTACTTCTTCTTCTGGCAATCTTCCTTCTTTGTAAGCAAATTTATCTTAATAAAAGACTTTTTTAGAAAATTTGGCTAAGTATTTTTGTGAGATTTTTCGTTTCCCTTTGTCCCGAACTCATTCGCTCAAGAGACTTCGGAAAACCTTATCTGCGCTTAGCATGGTGACCTTCTTCGCGAAATCTTGACTTGTACAACTTATGCCCAAGAATTTTGGCTAAGTCTTTTGCCAGGTTTTCTCCATTGTCCCGAACACGTTCGCTCAAGAGACTTCGGAAAACCTTATCTGGTCGGCCACTTTTGCGGAATTTTGCACCTCTTATGCTTAAGACTTTTTGGCTAAGAAACTTTCGTACTTAGAGAATTTTTCTAATTTGTACAGCACAATCTTCTTCGCCGAGGTCCTAAGTATAGAATTTTCTCAAGGAGTCCGAATGCCACGTATTTTTTAATTCTATACCTTCGGAATCGCCGAGCTTGTACACCCCTTTTCGTACTTCGGCAAGGATCAGATAGGGACCTTCCCAGTTCGCGCGAAATACCCCGTGGGATGGCCTACGAGGTGCAAATTCAGCCTTTCGGAGAATGAGGTCTCCTTTCTTTATTCCTTTTGGCCTGGCACGCAAGTTTATAGCCGTGGCCACTCTCTGCTGAAAAGCTTTTCTTCTCAGCTCCGCTATTTCTCTGTGTTCGCCGACGAGGTCGAGCTTGGTTCTTAGGCCGAGGTCATTTCTACTTTCATCAAAAACTTGTACTCGGATTGATGGTTGCACTACCTCGATTGGGATGATGGCCTCTGTACCGAAAACGAGTGAAAAAGGCGTTTCCCCTGTTGCTCTTCGGGGTGTTGTTCGGTAGCTCCACAGTACACTTTGGAGCTCTCCTGGCCATTTCCCTTTTGCTTCCCCCAGCCTCTTTTTCAGACCATCTTTTATGGTCCTGTTAGATACTTCTACCTGCCCATTGCTTTGGGGGTGAGCTACTGGGGCGAAGTGCATTTTTGTTCCGAGGTCACTGATAAATTCCTGGAACCCTTTGTCTATAAACTGGGATCCATTATCAGCTACTAGTACCCTTGGTATGCCAAATCTGCATACGATGTTCTTCCATACGAACTTCTGCACTTCTTTTGCCGAGATAGTAGCCAACGGTTCCGCCTCGACCCATTTGGAGAAATAGTCTACTGCTACTACACAGAATTTCACGCCTCCAGGCGCTGTTGGGAGTGGTCCTATGAGGTCTATGCCCCAGACTGCGAAGGGCCAGGGATAGTCAGCCGAAGTCACCATTTCCGAGGGTGTCCTCTGGATATTTGCGTGTTTTTGGCAGTTACCACATTTTCGGACGAACTGCCTAGCGTCCTTTCTCAGGGTAGGCCAAAAGTATCCTTGGCGCAGTATTACTGCCGCCAGGGCGTCGGTCCCAATGTGTGAACCACAAGCGCCTTCGTGGACTTCTTCGAGGATCATTTCAGTATCCTCTTCGCCAACACACCTCTGTAAAGGATTTGCATATCCCTGCCGATACAGTTCTTCGCCTATTAGGAAGAATCGCCCGGAGCGTCTTCGCACTTTTGCAGCCTCGATGGGGTCTTCGGGGAGCGCGTTGTTCGCAAGATACCTTTTTATCGGGTCTTTCCAGCCCTTTTCCGAAGTTACTATGCTCAGTACTTCAATGCTCGGGCGGCTTAGTACCTCGGTGTATGTTTTTGACTTCGACAAGCAGTCTGCTTCGGCGTTATCCCGTCGAGGTACGTTTTCGATCCGTATGGTGTCGAACTCTCGAATGAGCTTTGTCACCAGTTCGTGATATTTTGCCAAGATTGGGTCCTTCGCCCCATAGTCTCCTGCCGTTTGCCGAACTACTAGCTGGGAATCGCTGTGGGCTTTTAGATTTCGCACGCCAATTCTTCTGGCTAGGCGCAGTCCTGCTATGAGGGCTTCATATTCAGCCACATTGTTGGTGACGTTAAAGCTGAACTTAATAGCCTTCATTACTTCAAGGCCTTCGGGACCTCTGATAATTACCCCAGCTCCCTGGTGTTCGGACCCCGAGGCTCCGTCGACGTACAAAGTCCACTCTGGCTCACCTTCGCTTGGATCTGGATGGCTATCTTCGATGGTGGGTACTTCGGCAATGAAGTCTGCCAGAGCTTGAGCTTTTATGGCCTTTCGAGGTTCATAAGTGATGTCGTGTTCGCCAAGCTCTATGCACCATTTGGAAAGCCTTCCCGAATGATCAACTTTTCTCATGACATCGCGCAGAGGTAGACTGCTTCGGACGATGATAGGGTGAGCCTGAAAATATGGTCGCAGCCTTCTTCCTGCTAGCACCAAGGCATATATAGCTTTTTGCAACAGAGGGTACCTGACTTCGGCGCCATGCAGGGACTTGCTTACGTAGTAGACTGGCCATTGCTTCGCCCCCTCTTCTTTCACAAGGACCGAGCTTACGGCTTTTTCTGTGACGGCGAGGTATAACACGAGGGGCTCTCCCTCGCGAGGTTGCCGCAAAGTGGGCAGACCGGCTAAGTAGATTTTGAGTTCCTCCCAGGCCTTTTGGCAGTCTTCACCCCAAGGATGGTCATTACTCCCGAGGTTGTCCTCCTTTTTTGCTGCCTTAGTGAGGACTTTGAAGAATGGTCGACACCGGTCTCCATATCTGGAAATAAACCTGCTGAGGGAGGTTATCCTTCCGGTGAGCCTCTGCACATCTTTTATTGTGGCAGGAGTTCGGAACTCGAGTAGAGCCTTAATTTTTTCTGGGTTGGCATCAATGCCTCTTTCTGATACCATGTACCCAAGGAACTTTCCCGAGGTCACTCCGAAGATGCACTTTTCGGGATTAAGGCGGATCCCGAAGGTTCTGAGCTGGTGGAAAGTTTCCTTTAGATCTGCGACGTGGTCGCCAGGCAGTTTGCTTTTGACTATCATGTCGTCCACATATACTTCCATGTTTCTCCCTATTTGGTCGCTGAAGACCTTGCTCATCAACCTCTGGTAGGTGGCTCCTGCATTTTTGAGCCCGAAGGGCATCCTGATGTAGCAGTATGTTCCTCCCTCGGTGATGAAGGCGGTTTTTTCTTCATCTTCAGGGTCCATCCTTATTTGATGATACCCACTGAAGGCGTCTAAGAAAGTTAGGAGCCCGTATTCGGCAGTTGAGTCTACCAATTGGTCTATCGGTGGGAGAGGGTATGAATCTTTCGGGCAAGCATCGTTCAAGTTTCTGAAGTCGATGCACATCCGGAGTTTGCTGCTTCCTTCTTTTGTGGCAACTACCACATTGCTTAACCATTGAGGGTACTTGACCTCCCTGATGACATCGGCTTCTAACAGTCGTTGGACTTCGGTTTTGACAAAGTTACTTTTATGAACTGAGATGCCTCGCTTCTTTTGCCGGACAGGCTTTGCTTCCGGACTTACTTTGAGGCTATGTTGAATTATGTCAGGGTTTACCCCTGGCATGTCTTTCGGCGAGTAGGCAAACAGATCTTTATTTGTCAGTAGAAAAGATACAAGTTTTTCCTTGTCACCTTCGGCCAAGTTTTTCCCTATTCGGGTATTTTGGCCTGGGACAAGTTCTACTTCTTCCATTTCCGCCTTCGCGGGATTCTCTGCCTCGCCCTTTTTTGGCACTTTTGCTTCCACAGCTTGCGCGAAGTTGTTTGTTGGAGCCTTTCGTGTTTTGACGAACACCTTCCTTACTTCGCCTTGATCTATGAAGATTTCCGCATCTCCATCCTTGGCGGCGAAAGTGACGGTTAAGTACTTGACATCAGGGCGAATGTGCAGGTTTCCCTGTGTCTGTCTTCCAAGGATGGCGTTGTACGATGAAGGGACATCCATAACGATGAACCTTGCCATTGTGGAGGCGTACAACTCTGCTGTCCCAATCACCGAAGTCCCTTTCAGCATCAAAGGGAGATCGATCCATCCGAGGACGGGCAGTTCGGACGGACCTACCCCGAAGGTAGGCGAGGTGACGGGCTTGAGGTTGCTGCTAGATACACCCAACCTCGGCAGCAAGTGTGAAAACAGGACATCGGCATTTGATCCGTCGTCAAGCAGCACTCTCTTGACGTCCCAGTTTCCTATTCTCGCCATGATCAATAATTCTCGCCATGATCAATAATGGGTCGTCATGGGGAAAAATGACGGTGGAACCATCCTTTCGGGCCAGCTTTTTTGTTGGACTTTGATACTCCATGACTGCTATTTCTCTGGCCTTCCTCTTTCTTTCCGAGGATGGTAGTCCCGTCGTAATTGTTTGTATGATTCCCGCTGGAGGTGGGGGGCGCCTTTTCGGACTTCGGTTTCTCCGCCTGTCGGAGTCGTAGTCCTCATCTTCTGCCTTCCCTTCCTCCTCTCTTCTCCCTTTCGGGGAAGGCATGCGCAGATAACGCCGAAGTTGGCCCTGTTTTATCAGCGACTCTATATACTTTTTCAATTGGAAGCAGTCTTCGGTGTCGTGGCCGTGGTCGCGATGAAACTGGCAGAACTTCTTCATATTCTTTCTGTTGTCGGCGGTCATGGCCCGTGGCCGCTGAACCTGAGTTCCCTGCCTTTCCATTGTCATGAGGATGTTGGTCCTTGTGGTGTTCAGGGGTGTGAAAATGGGGAGTTTCCTTCCTCTCGTTCTCCATGGTCGGCCTGCCTGTTCGGTGGGATACCGGGTTTGCTGGTTGGACCCTTCGGCCCGGGTGTGATCGGACTTCGGTCCGCCCATTCTCAGTTCTTCGGCTGTCATGTGCTGTTCGGCCCTTCGGTACAATTCGCCCAGCGTGTCCGGGGGGTCCTTGGAGAATTCGTAAAACAGCTGTGAGTCCCTCTGAAGGCCCCGTGTCATCGCAAGGATGTGTACTTCAGGCCGAAAGTCTGGGACACTCAAGGCCTCTCTGTTAAATCTCTCGACATAGTCGCGGATGGTCTCTCCAATTCTTTGCGCTATGTCGAACATCTGAACCGGCATCTTCGCCGTTGGCCGACTTCCGATAAACTGCTGCGTGAAGGCTGTGGATAACTCCTAGAACTCTGTGATGGTTCCTGGGGCCAATGAATTATACCAGGCTGTTGCTGGCCCAGTGAGAGTGACCTCGAAACATTTGCACAAGGTAGCGTCGTCGGCACCGTGCATCATCATGCTGCATCTGTACTTGGTCAGATGGGCCTGTGGATCAGTACGGCCATCATAAGTTTCCAGCCGAGGTACTCTGAAGTCACCTAGCATGGCTGCCTCAACTATATTTTGGGTGAATGGGGACTCATCCCCACAAAAGGTTCCAGACAGCCTAGCCCAGACGGGTTTGCGGGCCACCTGTTTCTCCACTCTGTCCAACCTCGCCAATATCTTCTCCATAAGGATCGTGGCGCTAGGTTCTTCTTCTGGGAGAGGAGATTGTCGGTGCCTCTTCGGAGAGTGAGTTCGGCGCTGAGGGGATGGGGACCTTGCCTCAGGTGACTGGCTCCTCCTGTGTGTGATTTTGGGTCGTCTTGACCCTGCTTGTCCGAGGGGCATGTTTTCCGTTGAAGACTCCTCTCGTGGGTCTCCGCATCCCGAACTACGGTGGGTTGGTTTGGGACTTTTTTCCCGAGGGTGTGCTGGCGAAGGAGGCCTTTGGGCTTGAGCTTGTTGTGGCCACCTTCGGTCTATCTGTTGTGTCATTTCAGCCACAACAGAACGTTGAAAGTCGCACAGAAAACTCATGGTTATGACCAGAGGACGCTCTTCCTCAGGCGTGGAAGTCCCTGGGAGGGCTTGCTCAGTGGTCGGTTGGACTTCAGGCGCGGACGGGGACCTCGGGAGTCCTTTGTCCTTAGAACGCCGAGTCTCAACGACGGCGACCCGAGGATGGTTTCCCACAGACGGCGCCAAATGATGCCCTGAGACATCTTCACTGGAAGGCATGGTGACTTCCAAGAGGACTTCCTGTGAAGGAGAACGTCTAGAGTTGAGGTTTCCCAGTGGAATGTGCCTGAAAAGCTCATAGAAGAGGGTTAGGAGGTCCCCGGGGTGCTTTTCCGGGGAGGAGCCTCCGACGCCCAAGTCAGTTTCCTAAGAAGGTAAGGGGGAAGCACTAGAGTTTTTAGTGGGCTTGCTTGTATTTTCTCAAGGAGGAGGAGTCGAACCGTTTGCCAGGGTCTGTTCCCTGGTATTTATAGAGAAGCCCAGCCCGTTCAGATGACGACACGTGTTCGGTCGGATGTTCTCTAAGTTTCTGGGCGTAGGGGGCAAGTAGCTGGTGACAGGCTCCTTGAGTCTTGAACCGAGACAAGTCATGACAAGACCTGGACGGCGTCGGTGTGTCAAATCGCCGTTTGAGGTGACATGTAGCGTCTGTGAGCGGCATGTCAGAGGCTCCTTAAATGCTCATGCCGTACTCCCAAGGTCCTCTGGGCGAGGTCGTTCTTTGACACGGTCGCCCTTCTTCGGGAGTTATGCTCATGCTTTTGGGGGGTTCCCTTGTTCGGAGGTTCCACATTCGGGGAGATTCCCTTCTATTTGTGATAGCTAATTCTCTGCATCCGAAGGCGATCCGTTCGGTCCCCCGAGGGAGCCGGCACCATCTTTGCGATCCCTGGCGTTCTTGCCGAAGTTCCAAGTTCTGGGTGCTTGGCTTCGTTCCTTCCGAGGTCAGTGATAGTGTCTCTTTCGGGTGATGCCAGGCTTCCTGATCATACTTACGGCAGGAAGTACGCACTGGGAGAGGAGATGGTCCTTCGGCTATCACCCCCTTCTTCGATCTCGCCATTGCTCCCTTCTCCGATTTCACCATCGCTCTTTTCTCTGCTTTCGCGTCCCTTGGCGTCCTTTCATCGATCTCCCGATGTTAGATCTCTCGCCATCGCTCATTTCTTTGATTTTGCCATCTGCATTCGCCTCTTTTACATCTGATGTCGCGGTGTTAGATCAAGTCCGATCTCTTGGCACCTGATTGCGAGTCGCCCATCGTCTCAACCAGCATGACAACAAGGAGATGGGTTCACGATTCTAATGACAGCGAGGAGATGGGTCAGCGATTCCTATGACAGTGAAGAGATGTAGAGAACAGACGATGTTGCGATGATGCCAGCGGCAACAAGAGATGCAGAGAAGAAGCAGCGTTGCGATTTTACCGGCGACAGCCACAAAAAATCGGAGAAGCAACTTATATCTGTCGTATTAGAGGGTAGAATGAAAGGGGTAATAATGTAAAGTTGATTGGTAAAATTTACTAAAAAAGGAAATAGTGCAAAGAATTTGAGACAGCAGAAAATGACAAATGGAGCAGAAAACCTGAGACAGAGGGAGTATTACTTTAGTTTATGATTTTTAAGTATTAATTAATTATGAACACACACATTCTTTTGAAAAATATATGCAAATATATAAAAAAAAAGTCTAAAAAAAGTCAAACATATACCTTAAAATGGGCTGGTGGGTAGTACCCAACTACTAGCGGGGAGGGTACTACTTGAATTCGATTACTTGAGGGGAGGGCTTAGGATTAGCCATACACAGCCCAAACCCTACTCGTTGACATCCTTACTGATGTGGAGGTCCTTATCATTTAGGAAATTAGGCCACTTCAAGTCCAGAGGTTCGTAGCTCTTGATCAGCACGAAACCTCCCAATATTGTGGGTGTAATGTTCTCAGTATGATAATCGTGTTAGCCTCAGGTTCCAATCCAGCCAGGACAAGCTCAGCAACCCTTAGTCTTGGTCTGAACAACTCATTGACCGCCACCACCTTGCAGCAGCTGATGCAACGCTAGGACCAAGTTCATTGCACAAAGGTAGAGTTTTCGAGTTTCGAGGAAAGACACATTGAACCAAATGGATGTTAAGCATTTTCATCACTGCAAAGGCAACGAGCCCGACACAATTGGACAACCCGTTGGATGATAAGGGAGTTGCTGAATATCTCCAAAATGGAGACAGAAAGAGACAAAATTGTCAAGGCTGTCCAAGCAGCGGCTGCCGGCAGGGAAGTCAAATTCGGGGCCAAAGTTGGCGACAATGGCAGGCATGAAGTACATGACAGAGGTGAAGATGAGGCTGGTGCTAAGTTTTGCAACAACGGATTAAATTAATGGAGCATTCTAAAATACAAGGGGTGTATCAGTATACCCCCACTCTCCACCGTTCAATCAAAAAGTGCTAATTTTTGTTTAGTTACTCATCAAGTCCTACATTTTCCTCTTTTTGTGAAATAGGAATTGTTGGCCCAAGTGCAACCAAGAGGAGGGTGAATTGATTACTTTAAAAAACTTTGGAAAAATCAAATTTTACAACAAAATTCCCTCGACTAAAGATCAAGAACAAACCAAGTATGAGCAAAATATAAAGAGAGATAAAGAAAAAAGAGCATAAGGATTTACAGAGGTTCAACTCCACCAATCAAAGTTTTCATCCTCTCCTCAAGCTTGCTCATTTGAGAGTTCCTCCATTATCTCTTGATTAATATTATAATGGATATTTTCTTCATAATTCATACTCAACCAATCTCTAGTTTTCTCTAATGCTAACTAGAAAACTAGAAACCACTAACTAGTTTTCTTTAAGGCTCACTAGAAACCATTCCACACTCAAGAGATTCTAAGACTTAAAGTGTTTACATTGCTAGATATATTAGTGAAAATACAAGAACACTAATAATTTTCTCAATGTAAGTTTTTTCTCTTAGATTTGATGATGGAATCTCACTTCTAATGATCAAGATATACTTCCAAGATGTTTTTCCATGTATTTATACTTTTTTAGGGGCCAAAAAAACGTTGAAGAATCATTGTGAATGTTAAAAAACCTATGAGAAAACAGATGACCGTTGCTATCAAATTTGACAGAAAAAATGTCTTTCTCACCCTAGTTTCATCCAGATAAAAAAATTCCACTCGATTGAAATTTCAATCTTGTATCATCACCTAAGGTTTGATCTCCAATGGCTATATTGTTAATTAATGAGGTGTCAGCACTTAACCCACGTGGCAATCTGATGTGATACAATTTTAAAATGAATTTTCAAATATTTTTTTAAACAGTGATTCATGCGCAGGCTTGGACCGATGCTTTTACCCTGTTGAAAAAAATTTCACCTAAGTCTTTGTCTTGTACAAAATCAAAATGCTCTTGGGTTTGAAAAACTACTCCAATTTCAACAAGTTGAAAGTTTTCACCTTGTTGAAACTGTTCCTTTAGGATTTTTTTAACTTCTAAACTTCCAAATTTCAATGTTGATTTTTTCCAATGAATTTCTTTTTTTTTTCAGGTAATACTTGGAACGGTTTAAATAACTTGAGAAACAATGAACATCATCCAAAAGACATATAAATTTGTCTAATTACTTTACACAATAAAATAAACATATTAATTCTTCATAAATGTTTTGTTATCATCAAAATTTCAAGTTAATCAATTGAAACAAATCCAACAATCTCCTCCTTTTTGATGATGACAAAACAACATTTTAAGAACATATATAACATTCAAATAATAAGCATAAACATTGATTCTATCCATTTCATCAAATATTCTTCAATTTCATCTCTCTCTCTCTCTCTCTCTCTCTCCCCCTTTTTTGTCAAATCAAAAAGACATATATCATCAAAATAAATCATGAAAATTTTCAAACAAAGTTACCAAAATATTCAACAAGCTATCTCTTAATCAAAGCACACAAATTCTAAGGTATTCCCACAACAAAACATGTTCCCCCTTACTTCAAGCATATAAAATATTTCTTCTATTTTTAAATGAACAAAATAACCAAATATCAACTAATAGGCTAGTAACATAGCATTGTTAACATAAAATCGTATCATCAAAATTATTGGAACAAATCCACTATAATCATCGAGTACATCACTTATCTAATAAGAATAATTATCAACTCATATATACTCATCAAGTAACATGTCACAACCAAATAGCTCAATGCATTAATAATTATCATTAACTAATAAAAATCAATAATGTCATCAAAATTTGAGCTTTAATCTTAAGTATTGTCATTTTGCTTCAAGTCCCCAATTTTACTGCGCTTAAAACGTTATATATAGGCTTCCAATTTTTGCCCTATGCTCCAGCACCCTACAACAAATTTCAAATTTTGATCTTTAGTATCCAAATATCATTGGGTCTATGAGGGTTAGCTCTAGTAATTTTAGTTCTTTTAGGAACTCATACAAATTTGTATCTAAAAAGAATTTTCCCTATTCTAAATATGCATTCATAAAAATAATGTTCTTTTCTGCCACAAACATAACATGTTATAAATGACTATATGAGGATGTAGATGCAATAATAAATCTATTCTCATTTTTTTCTTTTTTCAAAGATTTAAAATCATTTCCTACTTTATCATAGACTTTCTTTTAAGCACCAAACAATAAATCAAGTTTTTTTTATTGTTGACAAATATAGATAAAGATTGACTAAGATTAAATTTATCTTTTTTTAATTCCTCTATTTCTTATCTCAAGGATAAGCTAATATCCAAGTTATCCTTCTTCAAGTTATTAATTTATTTTATTAAAGTAGCATTTAAAACCTTCAATTCATTAACCTTTTTTGTAAGCCTTTTTAAGTTTTTGAAAAGCTCACAAAAAACATGTAATAATTCTTCATATGAGCAACTAAATGAGCATGATGAGGATAATGATTTGTTACTAGAGTAAGTACTTGTTATCTTATCTTCCTCTTTTTCCATGACTCACAAGTTAGCTTTATCACTTAATGATGAAGTACTTTTATTTTGACTTGAAGATAAATCGCTAACACTCCATGTTGCCACCATTGATATTCTATTCTTTTTATTGCATCCCATTTTTTTCTTTTTCTTTCTTTTCATGTCACTAACTCAATTTTTATTTTTCTTTTCTTCTCCATGGTTTGCCGTCTCTTTTCCATCCACTAGAGTAAGCCATTCCCAAATTTCATTAGCGGACTTACAATCTAAAAAACCTTTAAGTGATTCATTGTTCATAGAGGAATAAAGAATATGCATTGCTCTAGCATTTAGAGTACATGATCTTATGTCAAAACTTTTTAACCTCTCTTCAACTATTTTCCAAAGCTCAAAATCATTTGTTTGAATAAAAATTTTCATCCTTTCTTCCTACAAGTTCAAATTTCCAAAACTGAAAGGAGGTGGAAAGATAAAACTTATGTTATCACATAAGGTTCTCATAGATCTTTAGATTTTAAAACAACAAAATTTTCAAAACAAAAATCATCAAGCTGTGATTCCAATTGTTGGCCCAAGTGCAATCAAGAGAGGATGAATTGGTTGCTTTAAGAAACTTTGGCCAAATCAAATTTTATAACCAAATTCACTCAACTATAGATCAAGAACAAACTAAGCAAGTACGAGCAAAATATAAAGAGAGATAAAGAAAAAGTATACCAGGATTTAAAAAGGTTCAACTCCACCAATCAGAGTTTACATCATCTCCTTAAGCTTGCCTACTTGAAAGTTCATCCACAATCTCTTAATGAAGACTAAAATCGTATTTTCTTCAAGGTTTACACCTAACCAATGTTTAGTTTTCTCCAAGACTAACTAGAAACCACTCTATAGTTTTCTTTAAGGCTTTTTAGAAACCACTCCAAACTCACGAGATTTTAAAACTTGAAGTGTTTGCAATATCACAAACTCACACAATAGCACTTTTGTTAGATATACATGTAAAGTACAAGAACACTAATGACTTTCTCAAGATAAGCTCTTTCTCTTGGATTTGATGATGAATTCTCACTTTTAATGGCCAAGATATACTTCCAAGGTGTTTTGCCATGTATTTATACTCCTTTGGAGGCCAAAAATACATTGAAAAGCCGTTGGGAATGTTAAAAAAATCTTCAAGAAAGTAGGTAACTGTTGTTATCAAATTTGACAGAAAAATGTCTCTGTCGCCCAGTTTCACTTAGGTGAAAAAAATTTCACTCAATTAAAATTTAGGTCTTGTATCGTCACCTAAGCTTTGATCTCCAATGACTATATTACTAATTAACGAGGTATTAACACCTAACTCATGTGGCAATTTGATTTGGCACGATTTTAAAATAAATGTTCAAATATCTTTCCAACTGGAGATTCACACACAAGCTTGGACTGAAGCTTTTACCATATTGAAAAAATTTCACCTATGTTTTTTCTTGTCTAGAACCAAAATACTTTTGAGTTCAAAAAAAAAAAAAACTGGTCCAGTTTCAACAGATTGAAAGTTTTTACTCTATTGAAACTACACCTCCAGGATTTTTTAACATCCAAACTTCCAAACTTCAATGTTGATTTTTTCTAGTGAATTTTTTTCTTTTTCAAGCAATGCCTGGAATACTTCAAACAATTTGAGAAACAATGAACATCATCTAAAGACATGTAAATTTGTCTAATTATCTTGCACACTAAAATAAACACATTACCCTTTCATAAATGTTTTATTATCATCAAAATTTTAAGTTGATTAATTGGAACAAATCCAACAAGGATTTAGGTTTCATATTTTATCATCCAGACTCAAACTAGTAAAAAATCAGGCATAGACAACCGGTTAAAGGATTTAATTGGTGACTTCCTCGGAATTCACTATTTGCTACCACCACTACATGTCGTTTGTTCATTGAGTGATCACTGTCGCTGTCTTCCGATCGCGCTACCATCCATCACGCTACCAACCCACCAGCCTGAAGAAGCCGAATGCAAATCCCAAGCCGTGCCCCTCACCTATTCTGCACGTTGCCCGTCCTCTTAGAAGTCACCGACCACAATTGAAGACACCCTAGGCCGCCACACGATTACCCGCTGCCATTGTTGAGAGAATCAAGACAACTCGATTATGACCCAAATTTGATTTGTTTGACTGCTTTGTCACTTTTATGTAGCCCTGCTTTTTACATGTTTATTCATTTCCGTCTATTCCTTCTCTTTATTTTGTGGTTTAGTCATTGAAAACATTATTTAGTTATTCATTTATGCAATTTTTGTTTTGTTTTAATTAAAGTCATGAATTAAATCAAATACTAACATGAAATTTTGAATCATATATTTAATCTAGTTATTTAATTTATGTCATGTTTCATTAGTGATGAATCATCATGGAAGGAAACTATCATCACGATACATTAATATATTGTATTTAAAAAAGGTAAGCAAATGTATAGTTTTTTTAATACATTTTTAAAAAAAATTATAGTTTTTTAAAGGAAAGATAGACATGTGGATTAGCAACGATAACTCTGAGCCATAAACCCTAATCCTAACAACATCCTAAAACCCAATCATAACCCTAAACTCTAGAAGTGTGATCCTAAGCTATAAACATAAACTCTAACTGTAAATCCTAGATTTAACCACAACCTTAAACTAGGGATGGCAATTGGGTAGGTCAGGTCAGGTTTGGGTCAGGTCATTCAAGTTCAGGTCTACTTGGGTTAGCATGAATTCGGGTCCAGGTCGGGTTCAGGTCAGGTCATTTGGGTTCGGGTTGATTTCAGGTTGAGTTGATTTCGGGTTCGGGTTGGGTTAGGCCTGGTTTATTTGGGTTCGGGTTCACTTCAGGTCGGATAATTTTAGTCTCAGGTAACTTCTGGCCAGCTTTCTGGTCAAATTCGGGTCAACCTTTGTATTCATGTAGGTTACTGGTGTGAAGTCAAAACGATTGAATCTATTCAAATTTTTTTTTTAAATTTAAATCAAATAATTCAATTTTTTTGTGATTTAATTTAAAATAAAATTTCATTTTTTAGTATATTTAATTAAAATATTCATAAAAATCTTCTTCATTATAATTTAATACATATTTAAGTAATTTAACATTGATAGTAATATTTAATTGTTTTTCTAAACCCATACCCTTTAACTATCATTGTACAGATTATTCAGATCTTCACCCAGCTATCACTTAGACATACACAACAACAATTTTGTTATGCTTATGTTTCAATGAATTTTCTTTGAAATTACAACGAAATGCAAATCAAGTTCATTATCAGTGACTAAATTATAAAATTAAAAAATTTTGGGTGAAAGTGCAAAGATTTCAAAAATTTTAGGATCCATGTTGTAATTATTATGGGTGACTGAAATAAAATTTTTTAAAATTTAGGTACCTTCTTGCACTATACTTAAAAGTTTAGGGATGAATGTTGCAATTTTAATAATTACCTATTAAGATCATTAAACTTACTAAATATAAAAATTACTTCCATTGGAAAAATTTAAATTTGGGATTCACTAAATATGAATATTTTTTCCCCAAATAAGATACTTGTAATATATAGAAGTCCTAAAAAAATAAAAGTTATTAAATATGAAAATCCTTTCTCAAAAGATAAAAATTATTAAACATGAATATCTTAAAAAAAGAAATGAAACTACTAAATATGAAAATCTCATCTCCAAATATGAGACTTACTAAATATGGAAGTACAAAAAAATGGAAGTTACTAATAATGGAAGTCACCATTCCTAAATATAAGACATACTAACTATGAAAGTCTTAAAAACTGGAAGTTACTAAACATGGAAACCTCCATATTTAGGACTGACTTACTATGAAAAATAATGAAAGAGGAAAGTTAAGGTTTAGGATGAAGGTTAAAATCGGGTATTATCAGGTTTAGTTATCGGGTCATTTCGGGTTCAGGTTAGGTCAGTCTCGGGTTTGGGTCATTTCAAGTTCAGGTATTTCGGGTTTGGGTCATTTGGGTTCGGTTTTTCTCGGGTTTCCCTTTAATCTGGTTCGGGTTTAGGTCGGGTTTGGCATAGTCGAGTTCAGGTCATTGACTTTTTTAGTCAAATCGGGTCAGGTCGGGCTTGGATTCGGGTGGGTTGGTCCAGGTCATCGGGTCGGGTCTGATTTTGCCATCCCTACCTTAAACCCTTACCTTAAACCTAAACCCTAATCATAACCCTGACCCTAATCTATAAATCCTAGGCCTAATTGTGACCCTAAACCTAAACCAAATTGCAACCTTAATCCAAACCTTATTCTATACACTTAACATTAAACCTTAAACTTAACACTAACCATAAAATCTAAACCTAACCCTAAAGCGTAAACACTAATATTAAATCATAACCTTAACCATAAACCTTAAACCTTAAACCCAAATCCTAAACCTTAACCTTAAATCTTAAAGAAAATTCTAAACCTTGAATCCTAAACCCTAATACTAAACCTTACCCTAAACCCTAACCTTAACACTAACCATAACCCTAAACTTAACGCTAACCGTAACCTAAAACCTAAAACGCTAAACCCTTACCTTAACCTCAATCTATAATCCTAACCATAATCCTAACCTTAAACCTTAACCTTAATCCATAAACCTAACACTAAACGTGGTACCACCTAAACCTTAAACCTAGTACTAAATGCTAACCCTAATCCTAAACCTAACACTAAACCCTAAACCTAATCCTAAGCCTTAAATCCTAAACCTAACACTAAACCCTAAACCCTAAACCTAAACCTAATCCTAAACCTTAAATCCTAAAGTAAACTTGAATCTGCTACAATATGAACCTGAATCTTATATCACCCAACCTGAATATACTACTACATTAACCTGAATCTCAAATTATCTGAACCTGAATTTTATACTCTTAACCTGAATATGATACCATATGAACCTGAATCATATATTACCTGAACTTGAATCTCATACTACATAAACTTGAATCTCATACCACTTAAACCTGAATCTCATGTCACTTAACCTAAATCTCATACCACATAAACCTGAATCTCATATCATCTGAATCTGAATTTTATACCACTTAACCTAAATGTCATATCACTTAACTTGAATCTTATACCATATCAACCTGAATCTCATATCACTTAACTTAAATCTTATACCACATCAACCTGAAACTCATAGCACATGAACCTAAATATCATAACACATAAACCTAAATTTCATACTACATGAACATGAATCTTATACTACATGAAATTGAATCATATATCACCTAAACCTGAATCTTATACCACCTGAACCTGAATCTCATGCCACTTAATTTGAATATCATATAACATAAAGTTAGATCTCATACCACATCAATTTAAATCTCATACCACATGAACATGATACCTCATGAACCTGAATTTCATACCACTTAACCTAAATTTGATACTGCTTAATTAAAATTTCATAACACTTAACCTAAATTTCACACCACTTTGGCCAATTCAATCGGTAACTAGTCGCACTTAACCAGATTTAGATACCACTTAAACCTGAATCTATGGCCAGTTTAATTGGTTCAAATGGTTACATATATCAACTTGAATTTCATACCATATGAAATTGAATATCATATCACTTAACCTAAATATCATATCATGTAAACCTGAATCTCATATCTTTTAATTTGAATCTTACACCATATAAAGTTGAATCTCATTCCACCTGAACCTGAATCTTATACCACGTAACCTGAATCTCATACTACATGAACTTGGATCCGATACTAGATGAACCTGAATCTCATACCACTTAACTTGAATTTGATACTAGATAAACCTAAATCTCATACTACTTAACTTGAATCTAATAATCACTTCAATCTTAATGTCATACAACTTAACCTAAATTTGATACCACATGAACCTGAATCTCATACAATATAAACTTGAATCCTATACTATTTAACCTAAATCCGATAACATATGAACCTGAATCTTATACCACATAAACATGAAACTAATACCACATGAACTTTAATCTCATAGCACCTGAACCTGAAACTCATTCCACATGAATATAAATCGCATACCATATGAACCTGATATCACATAAACTTGAATCTCATACCATATAAACTTGAATCTTATATCATCTTAATCTGAGATCACATGAACCTAAATCTCATACCACTTAATCTGAATCTCATACTACGTAACCTGAACTTTATACCATGTAACCTGTAACTTGTAGATCAAGTTGTTAGCCCATTCCCTTATTTTTTTTTTCTAGTTTTGCCGCATTTCTAAATTTAGGTCCTTAACTGAGCAAACTTTAAAAGTTTGAATAAAAGTATAAAAAAAAAATAAGGTATCACTACCCCCATGTATTTTAGAATTCTCCTAAATTAATAGTCAGGGTGGCAGGCAAACGAGCAATCTAATTCTGATAGTTTTGACCTAAAGTACTTTTAGCCTTTAAACTCGGATGGCTTGGACAATTAACCCTCTAAACATAAACTCGGCCTAACTCATCCACTAAACTTGAAAAATTAGTGCACTTTAGCCTTTTTGCCCTCATACTTGTTATGTGAACTTTATTTTCTTAATGCCACTTGCTCATGTTAGTTTGAATAGGTGAAGGCGTCTGTTATTCATGAATCACAAGTAGAGGTTTAGGACGGTAAGATTGACAAGGTACTACAAATTGGAAGGGATTTTACCAGATATGGCATTGAGGGATAGGCTGATGATAGACTAAAGATAGTACAATTAAAGAAGTAAGGGGAGATGGAGCCTAGAGAGAGAGAGAGAGAGAGAGAGAGAGAGAGAGAGAGAGAGAGAGAGAGAGAGAGAGAGAGAGAGATTAGTGAAGATGGATAGTCAGGTCATTCTTTTCCCCTTTTGCTACCTAACCTACAATCCACTCCTACCCTCCCTCACCACACTTCCAAGTGTTCTACCTCCAGAATCGCCGCAGGAGGTATAATAACCCCTCCCATAGAAAAAAGTCCTCTGCTAGTAATGATGAAGGCACCACCACAATGTTCTCTGTCATGCTCCTCAAGGGCTTCATCCCTCCCTCCAGGCCCTCCCTTGGCCACGACGAGAAGCCCGATTCTTCTTTCATTAATAGTTTCATTTGCAGTGGCTTCATGGCAATGGCACTTTAATTCGATCAGGTTAAGATTGCAGCTGAGCTAGAATAAAAAATTTAAGTTTTGTTGGGTTTTTGGGTTTTAATCGCTCAATCTCTAGTTGGAGAGGTAACAAGTTCATGATAAGCTCCTCCTTCAACTAAGTGGTCATGCCATGGGTGAAGATAATCCAGAGTGGCTCATCCTAGATCACTGCATTGTGGAGCGTGCTGGCTTCGAATTCACTGGGTCATTGTCGCCCGAGTCAGCCACCATGCAAATTGAGGTATTGTCAGGCCTTCACATAATGAAAAGTGGCGTTAATTTTTACATTCTTCATGAGATGAGCACAAGGACAAAAAGGGTCAAAGTGCACCATTTTTTCAAGCTAAAATGGTGAGTTGGGCTGAGGTGATATTTGGAAGGTAAACTATTTAGGTCACTTGAGTTAAGGGGCTAAAATTGGCTTTAGGCCGATAATTTTCTACTTTGTTTTGCTCACCTGTGGCCAAGAGTAAAGGACCGAGTGACATATAATTGGGGAAGCTACACCTTTAGTCCCGAATGTTTTAGCATTGTTGCAAGTTCATCTTGAACCTTTGGTAATCCTGAAACTCGGTTTGAGCTTAAGGCTTCAGTAAATAGACTTCCAATGTTGTCAGATGTCTACAACAGATTTTGGACTTATATAGTTTTTAAAATTTCAAGGACCAATATTTATTGAGCGTTGAGTTTTGAATTGACTCACAAGAGTTGAACAAGTTCAGGGGAAATGTAACAAGAATCCTCTATGAGAGTAGAGGCCAATTGCAACTGTTGGTCAGCAAACCTCTGGGGCGGGTAATTTTCCCTAAAAAAACAAATCAATAGTTTATGCCCTTATTTGAAAATAACTTTTATGATTAGTATCAAACTTTTGGATAATTTATTTAATAGTATAGATAAAACAACTTAAATTAAAATTTAAAAATTACTATTAAAAGATTTTTCTAAAACTCTAAGCTAATCAATGAAATTTATACCAAATGGCGCCTATATTCAAGCTTTAGCCGGAAACTGAGAACCGTCATTTATGCATTCGAGTCGTCCAAAGTTCAAACGCATCCTTCAGTGCTTGCGCTTAAGTTCCCGTCGACAAAAAGTACCACTAGTCCCAAACTTCTAGTTGCTGTTACAAATGGGTCCTCAACTTTTAATTTATTGTAAATTGAATGCAAAACTATATTCCTTACATATTAGTCCCTAGTTCTAAATAGGACTAAGTTAACACCGAAACTCAATTTATAAAGTGAGAAAATTAATAGTTTAAATAGTCTATTAATTTTAAAAGAATTATACCATTGCTCGAATTTATTTAAAAACAATTACTGAATAATTTAAATTTAGTAGCCCATTAAGTATTTTATACTAACTGTCTTTCCATAAATTCAAACCGTGCCATAATCTTCTAACAACTAATAGAACATTAAAGTTATCAATTTTTCCTCACTGTAAATCAAATTTCTATACATGCATAGGGCTACACTAGGGACTAGTATGCAGTGAATTATAAATATTTAGGACCAATTTGCAATGAAATGAAGGTAAGTTGAGGATCAATTTGTAATGGTAATTAAAGGCTTGGGACCAATGGTGCTAGTACCCACAAGAGATCGATCATGCATGCTTTTATCATCTTTGTACAATGGTGAAAATTTCAGAAATAGGAGAGTTATTCAACAGTCATACTTTCGGTGGCCCCAGTAGCATCCTCCACACTTTTCTGCTCCTCAGTTGCCATTCGTATCTCATCCATTAAACTCCTCTGATCTTCTTCTATAGTATTTTGCAATTCATCAACCTGTACCAATGTACAGCCAATAGAAAAAAAGATTAAGGAAGACAATCATAAAATGATTCAGCAGCTACCAAGGGGTACAAGATCTAAAAATGCATAAAAGGAACAATCCCTATTGTTTCTTACACATGACAACACATACACATAAGCAGGCAACAGGACATTGTGCGACAGAAGCCAATGAAAGAACTTTCGAAAACACACCACTGAGGATAAACACAATGCAGATCATAAATGGTATTCACTGTATATTGCACAAGAGGAACCAAAAAAATGAAAGAGAGAATTACCAATCACATACTTTAAGTTTCGAAAGTTGTGTAAATATTCAACTTATAATTACCTTTGTAATATACCCATCAAAGGATGCAAGGCCAATGGTTAGCTTTGGAAAGCTCAATATGTTGGATACGGAGCAAATATCAGAGAGGCTTTAGTCTAGGGCATGCTTGCATATGGCAAAACATGGGTAGAAGCTCAAAAGGGAAATATTTTTTAGATGAATCAAAACATTACATGGTTCTCTGAATAGCAACCCTTATACTACGTTAGGTAACTCATATACACACTAAATCGAATAAATTGATGATACCAGCTTCTATTTTATATCAATTAGTTAGAAATGTTGTACGGTTATGAATCTCATCACCACCTAGGGAAGTCACAAGAACAGTGAAGGTGAAGTACTGTAAATTGGAAATGTTCAAATCCACTAAAGCCCTAGCAAGCAGTTAGTTGTTTATTACAGCTCGTAGAATTAGAAGCAGTAGTGTTCTTAGCCATTACATGGGGAACTCATCTGCTTAATCTACCGGAGAGATAATTGAAGTATAAAACAAGAAAGCAAATTTTATGGTGAATTCAAAGATAAAAATAAAGAAATCTAAGAATTAGAAACTTCTGATCAAGCCAATCAGCAAATATAAATGCAATAATCGGTAATACCAACTAGTGAAGGAGGCTAAAAACGGGGTGCAGTTCCAATGTGAAAAAAAGCTTTATACCATAGGCAAAACTAAGTACTTCTGGCTGCCAAAACCAAACCCTACTTCCATGCAGAAAACGAAAAAGAATATAACAGCAGCAAATCCTTCCTGGCCTAAGTTTGGGTAATAAACAGATCCACTGCCCTGATCCCAAGCTTCTATTTCCTTGTATTTCAAACATAATGGCTTGTGGGAGTCAAAACAGTTTGAGTTGATTACCTGCTACAATGTTGAATGAGCTTCCTTAGGTTTCTAAAATGCCTGGATTGGATGCTGCCAAAGAGAGGTTCTTGGCTACACATCCTCCAAGGATGTTCTAAAATAGATAAATGGTTCATGATTAACTATCAATCAGCCCTGAATCCCATTGGCAGTAATTTGTCTGTTGTCTGGTCAAAAGTGCCAACATTAGCAGCTCCAACAAGTATTGCTCACTTCCTCTAGCTTGCTTAGAGGCAAGCTCTTGATTTTTTGTGATTGCAGTGAACTGCTCTAGGAGCTCGTCTAACATTGATACCTTCTTGTACCTATTACAAGACACTCCTCACTGAGTTTAAGTTTGGCAACATTTTCTTTTTGATGAATATAGGAAGGCCAGCCGACTTCTAAACTGAAAGCAATGGGTTGGATTAAATGGAATCTATATTCCAGATAGCTTTTCATTGGCGAATTACCTTGGTTTGCAGTGTTCTGTCTAAGTGGCTGGAATATACCAAAATGGAGAAAAAAGTCGGTGTCTGGGCAGCACTTACCTTGGCCCTTTTGCTTGTTCAAGTGCAATTGCAACTAAGTCTGGAATATAAACAACATTCCACTTGTTTTTTAAATTGAGCATCTTCCCAAAACAGCAAGTTTTTGTAGGTTGGTTCTGAGACCAACAGGTGTGGTCAAGTTCAGGGTAGGTTAATCTTCTTTGGTGGACCCAGCAAATTGAAACCAGGAGGCATGTAGCATGCTGCACATAGCTGATTGGGTGGCTTTAACTAGTGTATTAGTAACTTTGTTTCTCTCATAAACAAGCTTCACGGTTCTCAATGGTTTAGAAATTGCCTTCGACATAAGATCTGGGAATGTAATTCTTGAGCCCAATTGCCTTGGACATAAGATCATTGAACATGTTTAAGACACTATGCCTGCATCACTGGTCGTTGCAGGCTGCTATTGTTGAGCAACAGCTCCTCTTTGGTTTTGCACATCTATCTTTAAGGGCATTTAGCAGCAGATTGGCTAGCCTCTAACCTTCACCTTCTATGACTCTATTACATTGGGACCTATTACTTAAATTCAAGCACAGTCTGTAGTATCACCCATTTTTTGTCCTTTCCTCCCTCTGTAACAAAAAAAGGGTAAAAGAGATGCTAGTTTCCTAACAGCCTAACATGGCTTAGATGAGCTCAAACACCATTCAATTCAAAACCGTATATTCTGAAGGAGAATAGAATTGGCCAACACTTTCTTCTTCCCCCTCACTCTAAATTCTACCTCTGGTTTCCAAAGTCTCTGTTTGGGAACCGTCACCAGGAAACTTCTTATCAACAAGGCTCTCAATCCCAAAACGATCATACACTCGCATTTTTCACACATGAAGAAACAAGCTTCAATTCTGAGGAGAAAGAAATGACATACCACATGCAATAGAAGAGCAAACTGCTTCTTCCGAAGCTCCAGGAGCCTTGAGGTAGCAGTATTCTCAGCCTCCAAGGCTGCAATCTCTTTCTCCAGCTCTGTTATCGCCCTTTGCGTCTCCGACCTAGGAGGCTGCGCGGCGATCAACTTCCTTATTGCCTCGCACTCTTCCTTATGCCGCCGCTCGATCTTACTTTCCTCGAGTTGCTTCTTCAGATCTTCAATCTCCGACCGCGCTCGTAAGATCCTCCCATTGATCTCCTCTTTCAACTCATTGAAATTCTCCTTCTCTCGGACGTTCGCGCTCACCACGGCTCGGCTCTTGAGGAGCGGAATCTCGAAAGTATTGAGCTCCTGAAGGAAGGCTTTGGCCAGCTTCGCGCAGTCAGAGGAGCTCTCCTCCTCGTCTTTGTCGATCTCGAGGACGAAAGAAGTAAACTTCTTCTGCAGCTTCTTCAGCGGCGGCTCGCCTCTGGTGGTTGTGGTGCGGGTGACAAGGCGGTGTTTGATGATAATGTCGTCTTCCTGAGGGCCGAATGCGTGATTGGCCGCCACTGTTTCTCCACCTCGGCTGGAGATTTTCCTTCCTTTACCGAGCATCGCTGCCTACGGGGGGCTGACAAACCCTAGCTAATGTTTCTCCGAGTGACTCGGCAATCGTCCACACCAGGCTCCAGCTAGGGTGACAACGGTCTTTGTACTGTATTGGTCCCGATACTTTAGTTTTCGTTGCAAATCCATATTGCGTTGGTTGAATGATCAATGATGGTCCCAAACTTTTTTAACCATTGCATATTGGTCCTCCAGTCTATGAAACGTAGCTCGTTGTGTAACAAATACTATTAATGCTAGCTCCTTCGCTGTACTTAGAGGTGGTCATTGGCCCAACCCGAGGGGAGGCATGGGAGGTGGTGAGCCATTTGTGGGCCTGAGGGAGAGAGGTGTGGCAAGTTAGGCCCAAACACCGACTGGCCCTGGCATTTGATTCACCCACTTGTTAACAAATATTTTCTCTGTCTTACTTTTTTTGCACCATTTGATTTTTTTGATTAATTTGACTTAAATTTATTTATATAATTTTTTATTAGAAAAAAATTAAAAATATATATATATAGAAACTGTAGGTTTTGATTTATCATTCACATATAAAAGTATTTCATTTATATAAAAGTGTTGAAAATAAAAAATTAGATATTAATTGTTGAAAAATAAATGATGCAGTGCAAAGAATTTAGAATAGAGGGAGTATAACACATACAGATTCCAACAATGGACAATTTGAGAATTTTCACTCTAACAGCCTTCTTCATCGATGGGTCCAATCTCCTTGATGCCTAATTTTAAGTGTATCTAAGTCGTCCATCAAGATTTTATGCATACAAATAAAAGAGTTTAAACCTTTAAAATCATATGCAGGCTAAGCAATAGCATTCCTATGCTCCTGTAGAACTCTCATAAACTTTCCCTCCGAAAGTGCAGACAAGCATGAAGAAATGATCACCAAAAAAGTAGAATTATTACAAATGCATACTTCAACTTTTCTGGCAACGGCTTTAACTCTAGATGGGGGTCTTAACTCTTCGCCTCATCAATCTACAGTAACTCCTTATACTCCCATTTTTTTTTTTTTGAAGAGAATTCAAAGCATGAACATATGAAAGAGTACCGTAATCCATCTCATCATCATTAGTCAAGCATCTATCAAGAGAATCATCACTAAGAATTTACTCCTTCATCTCAACCACATATTTGTTTATGACATCTATAATAAAGCAAGATGATACCTCCCTTGGAGCTTTCATGTTATTGGCAAGATTGAACTTTACTTGCCCATAATAGCCCCTCAAAATTCTACATTAGTGGGAATTCTCCTATTTGCTAGGAAAGGTCTTTTATGGATAATGGGCATGTCCTTGTCCTCCTCCATGTTAAGCACCACAAACTTAATTGGGCATTGAACTTGTTAGCTTTCACCAAGACATCTTCAAGGACTTTTTCTAGATATGTCAACAATCTATAGTAGCCTTTGGATGAACCCCTCTTGGTGCAGCTTGAGCCTCAACTTTCACCTTCTTTGGTGGCACTTGCTCCATAACCTCATCTTGTTGACCTTAAGTAACTTCTTTTGCCAAATTTTCTTTTGGTGCATCCCTATGTTGAGTAGTATCTCCCCAAACTCCCCTACCACTACTTAGAGTCAAAAAATTGCATTGCTCTTAGCGGTTAACTTTCGTGTCACTTGGGAACTTGCCCTTCTCAAGTATGTGCATAATGTTAACTAGTTGAACAACTTGAGACTCTACTTCTTAATTAAGGCTTTCATATTTTGAAGTCTCCATTCAATGCTACCAACCCTCATATATTTCCTATTTGCTTCTGCCCTTGATTCTTGTATCACAACCCTAACAATATCTTTGACAAATGCTTTTGCATCAAGTTGTTGGGATGACGATGTAATCGCATTAAGTGCATTGTAGAAGTTATCACCATTTGCTTGCTATAAGCCTTCTCTCATTCGTTTGTGAGTTTGATAACTTAGTTTGCCCTTCATCTTTCCTTTTATCTTTGTCTCGGTCCTCATATAACCTACATAGTCATTTCTATTTCATTAAGTGTACAAAGAGGGTAAAAGGTACTAACTTGGAAAATTTATGGGGCAAGTGAACCTGAGTCAAAATCCAAAAATGAAAAGTCAAGTTGACAAAATTCATGAGGCGAATGGCCGATTACTTTCCAAACAAGTTTCTTTGAATTTCAAAAGGTTTTTTTTTATTAAAAAAAAACATCATTTGAGCATTTAAAGCTCAACTTCTGCTTTGAAACTAGAAACTAGCTAAGTCAACTTGTTTTGACCCAAAATAGCATCAACGAACATTGATACTGCTGTACATGGCCTCACTCAACCTCCAATGTCCAACGTTAAATCAACCAATTTATCATCAAGAATCAGGCCTAGTTCATTCTAGCTTAAATACAAAGCCATTAACGTGTTTTTGGATCATGGGCATGACCCACTTGCAAATTATTTGTCAATTTTTCTTAAAGTTAGAAGTAATTACGGTCAACCCATGTCAAACACAACACCAACTCCACCGTTTCCTCTAGCCGCTTCACCTTCCTTCAGACTTGCCCACTCTCACTGCCCAAACTCCATTGTCATCCAGGCACATCAGACCCCATTCTGCTTCTCGCTAGCCCTTCTGCAGGCACAATTCAGTCTCCTGCTGGCCTTTATCGACCTTCGCGACTCCATTGACCTTTATGACCGTTGACTTTCACAACTATCGACCACCCTCATGTCTAACGTTGACCGCTGCCTCCATTGACCTTTGCAACTCCATTGAGCTTCCTCCATCGACTCCATCAGCCTTCCGCACCCTCAACAACCCTCACATATAAGATCGATAATTGCCGAGTTGAGCTTCTAATATCGACCTATTAGTTGGAACAAGTTGGGTCATCATCTTCATAGCAAGCTAGGCACAGTTGAGCAGAAGGCAGCGCCACAGATGCAACGTCATCATCAAGCAATTATTATCAGGATAATTAGATTTAATTGTAGGGGCAAGTAAGGAAGCAAATTGAGGGCCTAATTAAAACTCTCATGTCCAGTTAGCACAAACAGGTTAACAAGGATCTATTAATCCCCGCTGAACAGGCCCTTAATTGAACTAATTCAACCAGATAAAAGAAAAGCAAAAAGGAAAATCTTAGTGTCACAAAAACGGCCCAGATGTGTCTGTTATGTCTACTGTCAGTCATATAGTTATAACTCAAGTGAAAAATTGGGACAAACAAGAGGGTCCAGCATTTTGCCAAATCACCAGCCACATCACCAAGCATAGTCCGGACTGTACTTGTAGGGCTGATAAAATTGGGGCCAGCAGCATTACTCTAAGAAAATTACACTTTTGCACAAAATTTCAAAAAACTTTTCAATGGAGGGCATCCTCAACTTAGTAGACACAATTTCAAAAATTCGATAGGTGAATGAGTAAAAAAAAATGAGAACAGTTTGAGGAGTTGATGGGCGTACTCACAGAAGTTTGGCAAATTATTCTGCAGACATCAAAATCTTGTCTCCTTTCAATTAAAACATTTCTTTAAACAATTCTATAATCACGAACTTAATAATTTGTTTGCCAGCCCATTGCTAATTAAATTTTTTTTTCCGTCATCATCACAAAAGAAACAGAAGTAAATGGCTTTGGAGAAAGGTAACAAGTCCCTGGTTGTCACCCACGCACCGTACGGGGAATACCTCTCGACTGCGGAGGCATACCATACAAAGGCATACTGCTAGTCTGACCTAACCATATTCCCATTGATCTCCACTGTTAGCAGTAACCAAACCTGTGAATCTCGTGTTTGTTTCTGAATCTGCAGTTACAAGAGCTTCAGTCCACCAGTTACTTCGTCCACGACATTGACAGGTCCTACAGAAACATGGGCACATATTAAAGGGGAAGACCATCTTTCAACTGGAAATTCATGAAACACCTAGAAGGCAAACCAGTCATCGGTCAAAAGAAGTTCCAGACTCGAGCAAATCACAAATTGGGCACAGGTGCACCAAGAAAGGAAACTAGGTGCAAGTTGGTGGTATAAAAGAGCTAAGATGAGCACTAACCGAGAATAGCCATCACTGTCCTTGAATCTGAAAAAGGACAGAGTAGATTTAATTGGTTTAGAGGCTCTGAAGAACAAAACCGTATCACTGAAGCTAGAATCAACTTCAAATAACAAACATGAGCAGCATACAATTCCACAAGAAAGAAAAGAAAGGCAAGTATGTTGCTCCAATTGATGACTCGAATAAAAATAGAAAAAACGGGGTAGCCTCAATTGATGGCAAGTTGAAGCATCAAACAAAAGCCTTTCAAGCATCTTCTTGAGGTCAAAAGGGTATGAAGGAACTAATACAGTAGCTTTTAGCAGAACATACTGACCTTGACTTTAGGTAATGCTTACTACCTTTAAGCTCATCATACAAAATCCTATATACTATTAAGGGTACAATATGATTCAACATTAATCCAGTATCTCCCCAAGCGCAATATATAAATTTACTACAGGAAATGTTCTGAGGATCAAAAGGGTGGTCACGAACAGGCAATCAACAATCATATCCAAATATTTGGGAAGTTAATAGATGTTCTCCTGATACTTCTTTAAAATAAAACGTGCACACGGAACCTGGACTCATTTACAAGTTTGAGTTGCTTCCTACCCAAATTGGTAGAAACTCCAAATTATGCATCACTACAGTTACGTTCTCTCACTTCTATCCCACCCCTGCTTGAGTCCTAAACAACTCAGTGTTATACGAATAAAGGCAGAACAACTGTGCCATGATAAGATCCAACTTCCAAGCAAATCCTTACATAAATCTTCAACATGGACTCACTCACTAAAGAAAAACTGTACATATTCTGACTAATCTACATCCCAAAACCATACAAGGATACTTACTTATTGTGGTTAATATGCTTTCTAAATCATGAAAGAAGAGACTGACAAAACATTTGTACTCACTTGGTGCAATCTGAGTTCTCCCAGCATCAATTGTGATATGGGTTGGCAAATTTAGCGCTTTGGATCTCTCCTGTCCAAAGTTGCAGATGTTGTCAACTACTATGCCAGGCGACTAAACATAGGGGATTTCAGTAAATAACACAAAATGGGTAGCTGTATACATCATAAAGTTCCATGGTTACAAAGAGCCATGTTTGCCTGGAGGAACCAAATAAAAAAGCCTAAGCTTCATATTGAAGAGTAATACATAGTACACACCGTATACTGTTAACTGGAACCTGCAATAGAATATTGATGCAGTAGTATCTTGAGCAGAACATGTAGCCCGGCAAATATATACAGAGAAAACTAATTAACATATATGGAACATAGACCTGGTTTTTTAGATGGAACACAGATTGGAGAAAAACCAAGTTCTTAACTTTTGCGAATAACAGATACCATGCTTGTTACAAGTGAAACCTCAGCTTCATATGCTCATTCAAAGTGGAACACAACATAAATTTCTATACATGCACTTGTCAAAGTCAAACAACATTCAAGATTATAATGAGATAAAAAAGGTACAACTTTTCAGTAGCCTTTGTTATTCCTACTAAGGAAATTAAGGGGCTTTACATTTAAAATTAAATTTAATGCATTCTTGTTAATTATCCTTATATATAGTTATTATTTACCCAAACTATTTTCAGAATTACTCTTTGGACTTCTTAAAGTGTGAAATTTCAATAAATAGATAATTTGAGAAAATGATTCAAAAGAATTCCCAACATTAAAAGAGGTCAAAAAATTGAAATTCAGGGAAAACTGTAAAAAATCAAAAAGAAAAAAAAAGGGTAACTGCCTGCATAAGTAGCATTTTACTTTCAGCTCAAACTACTAATGCTAAAGTCTGTTAGCAAATTGGAGCTATTGAAATAAATATCAGGTGTTTTCTAAGATATTCCCTGAAACTTATCTATGTTAAGTACTTGATAAGGTTGGAAGATTCTGCAGGTTGGCAACTGCAGTTTTCCCACAGGTTGACTGAAAATGCAGTCCAATTCTGTAGAGAAGCATTTGATGTTCATGCTTCTGCAAGTTGTTAAAAGTTTATTTGGGTAGAATTGAAAATTCAGTAACCTGTTTGACAAGTCTGCATCATCATTTTAAAAAATCAGGTGTTCTCTTCCTAAATCAATTCCTAGTGGAACATTAAAACACAGGTTTTACCCACTGTTCACCCACTAACTGCTGGAACCTGTTTAAACTATCATTTGGGGAGCCCGAACTCGATTTTCACTTCTCCATTGTCATCTTCCTCCCATCATTTCAGAAAAGTTGAGACCATAGAATTCTTGCAGAAACTTGTACTTCAGCACTAGTTTACTGATATCTAGTTCATCTCCACACTGGAAGTGAGTGAAAATTTTTGCATTAAGCTACTTCATAGTAGTTACTCAATTCTACTTCAGTTATGAGTTAAAGCATGGCCTTTAAAGGTTCAAGGGGATTCAACCGGATCACTTTATTGATTCTCGACTAAATTGGTAATGATTCAGCTAAATTTTGGTCACGAGAGCTTTAAGAACCTAGCAAACTTGATGGATTACTTTCTATTCAAGAACCAATCACAAATCTGACTTCTGAAATAAGGAAAAAAAGCCTTGATTCTTCTAGTAAGCCTTTCAAATGTTTGCATGCAAGTCTCTAGGCTTCATTTTGACCAGTATAAGGATTCAAGGGTTTCCTTGATCAAAATTCTTATTGTTCTGAAAGTCTTTGTCTGATCTTCTTCATAGATTGGAGGTTTGGCAGAGGGAAAGAGAGATCCTAAATCTCACAATTAATTCAAGAATAAATGTATATGGTGGCTCCTAAATGAGCTTGTCTCCAATTTTGTAACAAAATCACCAGAAGAGAGGTAGTATAGGCTATGTCTTGATTCAGAGCCTTAATACACTGGCATGTTTTAAAGGAGCTCTTTGCATGTCTAAATTGGTTTGCAGTACGTTTTTGTTTCAATTAACAACAATGCTTTGACCCATATTTAACAATAGTGCTATTGCTAGCAACATAGTACTGCCGATGGTGATGATGGTCATATATATTTAGTCAGGTTAAACTTTGACAGATTATAGTAACTATGAGGTATAACTGAGTCTGATTCTTGGTTTATTCCAATTTACATTAAAGCTTATTAGTTAAAACCTGGTAATTGTGCACTTTGTTTGGAAACTCAAAGTGCAGGAAAGGACACAGTTGGAAGGGACTAAGCTTTAGAAGCTTCTGTAGTGTTTTGCTGAACAAAAAAGAGATTGCTTTGTCTCAGTGCTGCAGCATGATTACTAATCTTGTGACGCTTTTGCTGTGAATTCGCTGATTATCAGGAATGAAACATTAAGCAGTAAATGTATTGGCAGACAGTCAATGAAGTGGAACATGGAAAAACGTGGTTTGGAAGGAAACTCCAAATATGGAGTTTAGATAGAGCTTTGAATGGTAAATGATATGCATCAAATCTGCTTAAGAAAAAATTCCCAAGTGTTCTGGTTGAAGGAAAACTTTTTGCATTCTTATGGGGAAAAGAAGAATCTCAAAACCATCCTCACCTGCAAAACCAACATATCTTCCTCACTCTCTATCTTCAAAACCACCTTTGGCTGAGCACACATCTCCCACCTGCAACATTGACAACAGGTTAAAACATGCATGAAAGAGAGACCTGAACAAAGTCTCTGCAGCAGAAAGACAAATGAAGTGACTAGCTAATGAGATATCAGTTTGCTTTACCTATTTAATGCTTTTGGTGCCCGATTAAGGAGCTTCTTGTAGAGACCCAATGTTGCATGACTGTATAATCAAGGGAAAGATTTGGACCAAAAACTAGTAAAAATGAGTTCGAAAAAACATCAAGAGGGTAGAGATCAGAGCTGGAGGAAAGAGCAAATGTTCTTCAACAATGACGAGTTGACAGGTAGAAAATGCAGCAGTTGCCACAACTTGCTGCATGCGGGTGCATGGAAAACTAGATCAATCAACCCAAACTATGGAAGAAAAACCATCCAGAGAGCAATAGGGTTTCAATCTAAAACCAGAGAAAGATCACAACAATCTTCAACAAAAGTAACATAGCATAACATATCTTTGATTGAATGAACACATATAGTAAAATAATTTACTGCTGAAATATGATGCAATACTCATACTTACTAAACCACTAGGTATTCATATTAGAAGTCATAATTATATAATTATCCCAAAATGCTTATGGATTCCATTCTTAACTTTTAAAGGACAAAGGAAAAAGGCTAAGTATAGAGGAACTTGATCAACTTTAGCACATCAATTGAAAGAGGGATTACAATGGTAGCATCTGCCAAATGAAAACCCATCACCATATTGTGAGACTTTGCACAATGAGTAAAATTTCTGTTTGTACTTCGTAAGCAATAGTTTAACCAGAAGTCCACCTAATGCTGTGATTTCCATATAGCAATGATGATCTACCAAAAAATCCTTCAACCGCTACAATCAATTTGGCTGAATACCATGTACTATAGAAAGTCAAGCTTTCTCCCCAAGCAATGTGGCAATTGAATAAACTACATCGATTGCACACCAGAATTACAACTCACTAAGCAGCTTGCATGTTTCAATTTTTCAAAGTATTTTAACTCCCCCCCCACCCCCAGATCTACACTAAACTAACATCTGAATTCTAATGAATGCATAAGGTCTCCATTTGTAAAGAATTATGTGCCCATAAATTAATAAACAATTTTCCATAACCGACTGATAGACAACTACATCACGATTCACTAACAACAATATTCAAAGGGTAGAAATAAAATGTATGATTCCAAGTTTGGAAATTTGTGATTTGTTCTCTAACCAGTTTATACAATGAAAGAGTACCTGCATTGGGCAGCAATTTTCCCTTTACCCATCTTAAGATCATTCCGTACAACTAACACCTGTGGATAACAACGCCCAGATCATCATTTCTCAACAATTTAATGTGAAAAGTCAAAGTCCAAAAAGCTTCAGTGAATCAGGAATTGGAAGAGGGGGCAGAGGGAACAGAGATGCCTTACCATTTTGAAGTCATCAAGAATATCGGCCAACTTGTCGATTTCAAAAGGCTCTTTGGCCTTCTTGTTAGGAACCGCGGAATCCATAGACCTTGCGGCAGAAAAAAGGAAACGGGCGGGTGGGAATCTGCCAATACAAAATCCAAGGGCCAAGCAACTAGCCCCAGTTAGAAATGCACTTAGCCATGATGTATCCATCACAGGGAAGCAAATCCAATAAATCCCGTCCTATTAACAGCTTCGAACAACAAGGAAACTGACATAATCAAAAGCCTGCAAAAATTTCACAGCATATTATTGCCAGGTTTGATAACGAATGTCCCTGAAAACGGAGAGTCCTCGGGAAGCCAAGTAAAATATGATGGCAAAGAGACGCAAATAATAACGACAAAGAGAAGATTGAGTGGGAATGGAAACACAATTGAGTGAGAAAGCCACTTGTCCTCAGCAACATACCGGATCTACAAAATCTTGAACATTCTTCACCCAACGTCGAGCAAGCAATGGATGAGAAAAGTAAGCGAGTGCGAGGAACGGCGCGGCGAGGCGAGGCCGACGTTAGCGATTTCGCCGATCTTTTCCTCCTTCCACCTTACGGTTCTCTGAAACAACTGAACGTGCCAATGCTAAATGTGTGAGTTTTTTCCCCAACAAGGTTGTTACAAATCTTAATTCGCCAACATGAGTAATGTTAAGGGTAAAAGACGTTGGAGTCACCTAATTTATTTTTATGGATATATGAATTTCATCTTGTTGTAATAAGGTATATTTTTTTTATTGTGTATCCTATTTAACTATGTTTCATTAATTTGACTATTAAATCAAATAAAAAATAATGACATGACATAAATAAACATTAAAATAAATTTAAAATATCAACTTTAGTTATGAAGTTTTTATAATCACTAATTCTAACCCATATAAATATAGAAACTATCACTTTTACAATAATTTAGTCAACCCTTGACCATCTAGGTGATGTTGACTGTCAAGCCTCCTGCTGCAGGCATTGCCTCATCACCTCTAGTAATTGTCACCGGCAGATCTCCATTACTTGAAAACACTTTTATCCCCATCAGCCCCCGTGACTCTTATTCCCATTTTTTTCCCCTCCATTTCAAGACCTAATTTGGCAACTTTTCTCTTCACCAGACTTTCTCTTTTAAGTCATAGCTTTAAACCCGATTCTAGATTCATTTCTGGATCAGCTGACAGCTTTGAACCCATTGTTACACCATGTGGAATAAATTTGCACCAAACATCAAGTCGTGCGCCAGCAGCTCCTCTACCGGAACCACTGTAAAGATGCTCTAAATTGTGTTGCTAAAGTAGTACGGGTGCAAAATGACTATTGAGAAAAGCTACAATGGCTCACCTTCCTCCTTCCTTCCCTCACCATTGGGATGAACTTGGGAACAGATTCCAACTCCCTGCTCGTCTTTCCGAACAATGCTGAATCTAAGCGACAATGACAAGAAGGTTGATAGCAGTGGATCTGAGCAATGGCGAGTACCTGGGCAATGACAGAGAATCTGGGCCTAGGTTGCATTAGATTCACCTACTCCATTTGTCGTTTCTTAATGGTGGTCTTTCCAGGTGGCGGCAAGGAAGGGAGTGAGAACGATGGCAAAAAAGATCGAAGAGTGGAATTAGGACACAATTTTGGGTTTGTGGATGGTAGGTGAACATTAGACATCTTTCTCACCATTTCTCTTTCAAATCTACAATTAAAAATAGAGTAAATTTCATGATAGGTTCTCTTCCTTTATTTTTTGTCCTAGACAGGTCACATAACTCCATTTTGTCTTTGCGAGGTCTCTTAACTTATATTTTGCATCCTGTTTAGATCCTTTTCGTTAGTTGGGTTGTTAATTTTAATGAAATATTGGTGAAAAATGACAATCTAGTCCCTAGATTATATTCATCCTACTCCTCAAACCCTAAAACTTATTAATCTAACAACTCAACCCTCATCCCCATCTCAATCCAAGCACCATTTTGTCCTTTTCCTCTTACCAATTATATTATTGTCCTTAGAAATTACTAAAACAAAAGAAAGTTAACTTATATTCTGACTCTGCTAATATCAAACAACAATGGGCCTGAATTTGACTTGAAAATTATTAGTCATAATCTAGTATATAGTAGAATAGTAGTTTGTATCACTAACATTTCAACAAGGCATTGTCATTGTCTACTTTTTTGGCGATTCATAAAGCAAGGCTCATATTAATTTCACCAACATCAAATCAAATAATTTTTTTAAACAATTTTGACTAAATTGCATACTCATCTTACATTCTTCCCATGATCGATGAAAAAAGGTTCGTCAGAGAGTCTAAGATACAGGTCCTTCTTTGAGTCGTGGTAGAGCGATTCCAAAACAAAAAGCCTTGTAATTGTGAGGAAGAAATTGTTTGCAAATTGTGTTTGATTCTGCGGTTGACTAGACGGCGTGCATCAACAGGCCGCCGTTACAAAATCCTTCTCATTCTCATCAATTTGACTCACCTTATAGAGATCTCTTGGCTTGTGCACCGAATCTAATTCGACTATTGCACCAGATCTGATTCATTCCTAGATGAGTAACATGGTGGCCCATCTGGGTTGCGTAAGTGTGACCACCAGTGAGTGCAACGGCATCATGGGTAGTGATAGTGGGTTTGGATGTGGCAACATTGCAGTTAAAGGTTGGATTTAGTGGCTGAAGCGTCCACTACCCTACTCGGGTATTATAGGACCCACCTCACTCACATTTGGAGTATGGCCTCCTAGGTTCTAATGGCTTTTCATTAAGCCATTATAATGCTATAGCTCATTTTATGACTTGTATTACTATTTTGTTGCTCAATGTTTCAATAAAACATGCACACATTGTTAAGCTTTCTAGCTTAATTTTAACAATAATCATGCATGAATAGCATTGGTATTCATTTTAAACATAAAATATACAATAGTAAACCTAGTTGGCCAACACTTAAAAATAATATTAAAATAGTACCAAAGCATAAAACATATATTTCCTTTAACCACATTTAAGCAACTGTCCCTCATACATGTACTATACCATGTGGACTAATACATGCAAGTTTCTTCGCTTAGCTAGATACAATGTTACTAAAGGCATTCACTTTCTAAGGCATAAGAATCCTAGTACAATATCCATACTATAGGCTTATACCATATACCTTTTAGTACCATAGCACCCATGGTGTCTGACTCCTTTTAATGCCTTTGGGTCCAATGTCTACTGCTTTAACCCTTCTAAGCTAACAATGCTACGATTGCTAGGCTCCATATCCATGTTTCCTACACATAATCGTAAAGGGTGAGTATCCCACAAATACTCAATAAGGTCTTATTTACCTGCAACAACCACATAGTACTTTATGTATAAAATATATACATAGTCATGACATTGGATTCATTCATTTTTTATAACGTTTCAGCAATGATCATCCTATGATAGAGGTCCCTATAGGCGACCTCCTGCCTAAATGGTAAGTTCCCAACCACTAGGTGTCAAATATATAATCACCTCATTCAAAGGTCCCATTGGAACATCTTGCCTCTAATTTCCTCTTTAGTCCTATTTATAAGAAAACCACGGGTCTTTATCCTCATCAAGAGGACCTACCTGGTTCATATTCTCTTTATAATTACTAGCTCATAGCCAGTATTCCATTGGACTTGCTAGTATTCCACCGGCATGCAATTTACTTTTCCCTTTTTTGTGCAGGAGTAAGTACAATAGAAAGCCAATTTGTGTCAGATATAGTATAGTGCCCCTTAGGATTCACTGACTTACTTAGGGCACCCTTGGCTCCATGAGCTCTCATGAGGATCTCTTAGGTCTCTAAAGGTCCTTAGGCCATTTAACACCCTTTATCTGCATAATTGCGTCATGGTTAAGGTGTATTCCACACCAATTTCCCACTATGAGCTACCTCACATATACTTACTCTTCTCATACTCATTTCTTGAATTTCTTGAACAATGCAGTTATTTGTACCCATATACAAATTTCATAGCTAACATTAACAAAAATAAACAAGAGATAGCTGAATTTTACCCTTACCTTAGTAATATTAAATGCAAGCTTTCCTTATTCTAGCCAATGTTCTAGCTATTTCAGTTTTAGTCTCTTCAAGGGTCTTTCTATAGTAGTTTGACTAATATGCTATAATTGATCATTAAGAATATAACAAATCATTCCTAGGCCAAGATTAATCAATTTCCTATATGATTTAAGAGACCAAAACCCAACCCTTATCTTGGACTCTAAATATCTGGTCCTTATGTTACTTGTGACCATGAAATTAAATACCACACCTGCAATCTCCAATATAAATATTTTCATATTTTGTCATTTTATCCTGTAATATTTTACGGTATTTCGCATACTACTCACTTTTTGTTTACATTTTATCCCTAAATTATAGTATACCACAAATACTACGAGGTACATGTCTCGGTATTTTATTTCTTGTGAATGTGTGTAAGATAATTTTTTTGGCCATTTTACATCAAAATATCATAAATATATAAAACATTGAAATATAATTAATACACATATCATAAAATAAATATTTATTTTTATTCTTTTGGTTACTTTTTTTAGTTAACATAAAAATTTAATGATTATTTTGAGTTACCTAGAAACTTAATGTGGTATTAGAAAATGTATTATTATTATTATTATTATTATTATTATTATTATTATTAAAGTATTTTTTTTTCACGTATATCAATAAATTAGTTTCTTTCTGAGTATTATTTATTTTTCTCTATATATAGCATTTTTCTATGTTTTTTGCATTAAAAAATATCTTCTATCATATATATTTGACAAATTATGGTGAGAAAATTAGAATACATAAAAAATGTGCAAAAAAAAAAATTGAATTTATATTATTTTAAAATAATATTTTAATATTTATTTTTTTTGTGAAAAATGGTAATGATATGTAACGCGATATACCTTGTGGCAATGATATTTAACACTTTGCTTGTGACCTAAGTTTTGTTCCAATTACCTTAAACTTTGTCCTTATTACTTGTTTCGGCCTTAAGCAACCAAGAATGAATGATTCTAGCAATACTATATCTGAAACAGGACAAGAACAAAACATGTAGGAATGATAAAATAGGAACCAAATCTCACAACTTTTTCCATACTCAACCATGTTCCTATTACTAGCTTCTCACATATAATTCTATCAATAATTTGAAAAGAACAATAATCCAACTACATTGTTTTATTCTCTTCAGCCCCTCCCTTTAACCGAACCAAAACAGGAAAAAAAAAAACAAGGAACAAAGTCGCCCCCTTACCTCACAACAATAACCGGACCCAATTCCTTTGTGATTCAAGTTGTTCTTTCCAAGCTTCCCATGCTTGGTTAAACTCATAAGCATATGAGGAGCTGGCTTAAACAATAATTTCAGAAACTCCGGGTCTGAATTAAAACCAGAAAATCTAGAGGTAATTGAACTTCAACTTACCTAAAAATATTGACCTCAAACTCTAGCTCTTCAAGCTACAAAACCAGTTTGTCACTAATTTGTTTTCATTTTCTATAGTTAATTTAGCCCGTGGAGCTGGGTTGAAGCTTCGGCCATGGTGTTTCTTGGCTGAGAAAGAAGAAGTTCCGGTTAGGGAAAAGAGGATCGAGCTGGAGCTGGAGCTTCACCAGCATTTGCCACGCACCTGGTGCATTCAGTGACGATTTTAGAAAATCTGGCACCATTGTGAAACACGCTGCACAAATTAGGACCCTGTTAGTATTTAGCTACATATTTAATTACACGTCTAGCCCCCTGCTTTCAGTAACGTGCAGTTTAGTCCTCAGATCTCTACACATTTAAACCACCCCTGGATAACCTAGTCAATCCATAATTTCACTATGATAGAGTGAGAATCACGAAAAACGGTCATACCTCAAATTCAATATTTTCTCATGCTCTATCTAATCGTGCAATAAAAATTGGTCACTATGTGAAATGACCAAAATGCCCCTCTTGCCCGTCTTTGCTTAAATGATCAATTTTATTCATTTTTTTATCTCCTATACCCTACTAAACTGATATTCTAACTTGCAAATACTTCCTCCGTCCAATAATAGATAAAATGTTTTTCTGGACATGAGGATTAAGGTGTATGTAAGTTATGTTATTTTTTTTTTCCAATTTTACCCATGGAAATAAAATTATATTTTTTTTGGATTTTATGTAGTGAGAGTTTAAATAATGATTTTTTTTTTTTGTTTAGTGAGAGATTGAGTGAAGATTAAAAAAAATTCTTTATTGGGTTTTGTTCAGTAAGAGTTTAAATGAGTGTAAAAGGGTAATTGATTGTTTAAAATTTTCCAAAAAAGGAAACATTTCAACATTTTTTGGACATAAAAAAAAAAGAATACGTTTCATCTAAATTGAGATGGATGGAATAATATTCTAAACATTACAATTACCAAAATAACCTTGTTACTTTAGTAATCTGGGTCTGCCATAGGAAGGGCCATCATAGTGGTAATGTGGCAGTGGGATGGAGGTTTTTCTTTAGTCCAACCACAAATTCCAATTGCTCATTGTTCACAAATTTGGGTTGATTTCGGCGATAAAGGTAAGAATCTAGGCTTCAACTTTAAACTACCTTCTATTTTTCTTTGAGTTTTTCTGGGTTTCTTCATATTCATGTGTATGGGAGAAAAATGGTCATGTTCTTTTTGAGTTGATGTGTTAGATTTATAACTTTTAAGGTGTTAGAAGTAGGATGAATAAAGTTTAGGGTACTAGGAGCAGGATAGATGAATTTTATGAATTGGAGTTATCATTTTCCACCAAAATTTAGTTAAATTTAATGGCCCAACTGATGGAAAGGATCCAAATAGGACACACAATATAATGTGAAAGAATTATGACAAAAAAATGAAGAAAAAAGACCCACTATAGAGTTTACTCATTAAAAATATATAGAGGACTAAAGTTAGTGATTGAAAAAGTTTAAGGACTAAAGTTGATATTTTTTAAATTTATCTTAGTGTGTTATTAAATGTGACATTAGCATTTTCCACCCGTTTTAATAGTTAAATTGACGGAAACTAGTTGAGCGGGACAAGCAATAGAAGAAAATGTACATTACTAGGACAATATGAGGTTCAGGTACCTATTTATGATATGAAAATAAGCTAGATGTGACCCATGGTGGATTTTACTCGTAATTTTAATCTTATTTACCTATGACTCTAGCGTGACTTAACTAATATTAAAACAATAAAATCTATTCGTGGTTCCTTAGCTTTAATGATTGTCCTAAAGTAGTTAACATAATACTATTATAAAGTCCTTTATCTCCTAATTCATGTCCTATTGTAGTCCATTTAGTCAATTTTTTCATTATATCGGACGGAAGTTGATGATGTCATGACCTAGGTGTTGATATGGAAGTCCAAAATATTATGTGACATTCTTTTTCATAACAAGAAAGGGCTATACTAAATGAATAAAAAGTTTGAGGCTAAAATTGACACAACTGCTGGATTCTGGGTTTCTATTCCGATGAGATGTCCGGCATCCTTTCCTTTCCCTCTACGAGTATGCCTTGTCAGCCTTCCCTCCCCGCTGACACCCCTTCCCTCATCAACTTCTTCCTCTCTGCCCTCAATTGTGAAGAAATCGGTTTGTTGGTGAGATTTGGGAATGGTTCAATTTTAGCAAGAACATCTAAGCATGCACCAAGGTCAAGTGAGCGATCAATTTCATCCCCTTCGTAGCCTCCTTCTCGCCAATCCGCCACAATCCTGATATACCCGCTCCTCCTTACACACCGTTCCGCTGCAAGACCTGCTCCGCTGTCCTCCCAATATACCCACTCTCCCCGTGTTGGCTTCGCTTTTCACCCGTCGCTGTCCTCTCGATACACCCACTCACCCCTTTGCACCAGTGGCCACCTATCGATTATATCCTTGGTTGGATCCTAAATCTTAATCCAAAATCATGACAATCTTGGAACAAGAATCGGACCATAACAAAACCCGGTTCTTAGAGTGATTCACAAAAGCAAAGAAAATTGAGGGGAAGATTTTAATTGCTTGAACATCATTTTAGTATAGAAGATTCTGGTGAAGAAGATGAAAAATGGCAAATTTATGTTTTAAATTCCTAAATCCATGTATTTGTGTCAATTTTGATCTTAAAGCTTTTTATTCTTCCAATAAAGTCAATTGGTGTTGTAAAAGAGGTGGCCATGTGACATTTTGCACTACCACATGGACATCCTAGTCTCCACATCATCAAATTTCATTTGAGACAATGGAAAAAATAATAGAAGTGAATATTTTGGAATGCACTTTTAAAGTTAGAGAACTTTATGATGGTACTATGTCAGGTATGTGATCACTTTAAAATAGCATTAAAACTAAGGGACTTTGAATAGATTTTACCCAATATTAAAAAGTTGTCTCCACATCCCTAATTGGCATGGTAAAGGCTTTGCTCTGCCTTGGCGCTAGATGTAATACCCCTCTATTTCTCTTATTTTACAAAAAAAAAAAAAATCAACTTATAGTGATAGACAATTCTAAGTACAAAAAAAAAATGTAACAAAATGTTAACTAATGTCCAACACTTATAGGAAAAGTTAGATAAGTCACTTTTTTATCTTATCTTATCTTTTTAACCTTTGACAATAATCTGATATTATTCGAGCACAATGTTATAAAACATTAACAAAAGCTATTCATAAATGATTCTCTATTATTTTTTGAAAAATAAAAATATTTTTTGTATTTTTAAGATTTGACCTTTTGAATAATACTACATAATATATCTAAAAGAAGTTTAAAATAGGAGAGAAACACTCACAAAATAAGTTGTAAGATTGAAGTTCATGTTTGGAATACAAACCCAATTTCATCTTTAATGAATTCTTTACTGTGTAAAAAAAAGTTCGAGGAAAGGTATATAACTACCTCTTAATGTATCACTTTATGAACATGAATGTTAACAGGGTAGACTTAAGGTTGGTTTAGGTAAATTCCTAACACCTACATCGAATTTGTGGTGAATTTAGTAAAACTCATATCCTCTCATGAATAAGCAGGTTCATCTGCCGTAAAATTCATTTAATTTTTTTTAATGGTTTTTACAGTTACCCCTAAACTTTAGGTAATATTACACTTACCTTTTGAGGTTGGAAATACACTTATCTTTCAGTTTTTTTAATTTTGTTAGTTAACCGTTAGTCTAAGTTATAGCTAGCTTCCCTAAATTCAGTTTGATACTAAAGTTATACCCAAAACTTTGAAAATCTATACTTTTTTCTTGTTTTTTTTTTTCATACTATCTGGCTGCAACTTTTAAAATTCTTATTCAAACTACTTAATAACTATGTTATAGTTATTTCAAGTTTTCAAGTATTTTTTTAATAATTAATTAATACTTCGAGTATTATTTTGCATGGAAAAGTATCAAAATTTCTACTAATGTTTGGCTCTTAGATTGGGTTACCTATTAAAATTTTCTCTAGTACTAACATTACCAGTAACATTATAGTCTAGGACTAAATATGTTACTAATGTTATAGTTTAGAACTGAATATGCTACCAACTGTTAAAACCTAACTGTAAATTTGAGAAGTTACTAATTTTGAATCTTAGGGTACTAATGTAACTTTTAACAAGCTCCAGAAAATTTATGTAATTTACTATCACCATTTTTTTGTGCACCGATCAAAGCCACCACATTTGCCACTAGGTGATAAAAAATGCATCAGAACACAATGATGAATTTGAATTTCACTTCTAGCAAATCCAGTGGCTGGCTCACAAAAACTTGACAAATTAGATAAAGTTCCAGAAGTTTTTTAAAGTTCCATTAGTAATCTCATTTAAAAACCATCAACTTTTCGCTTTTACCTCAGTTGATGCATATTTAGTCTTAAATTGTAACATCAATGGTATATCTAGTTCTACATTGGAATGCTAGAGGCAATATTGATACTGAAGAAAAATTTAGTAAGTAATCCATTCTAGGAGCTAAATACTAGAGCTAAATTAGAATCAATCTATCACCTAATTACATCAATCTATCTTTCTAAGTATGGTATACATATATACAGAATTCTAATATATATGTAAAAAGAGAGAATTGAATATCCCATAGTCCAAGCTGCCATTTATAACCCATAATCCAAGCTACCATACATAACTAACATCCTCCATTAAATTGATGCTAGCTGATCAAGAAGCATCAATTTGTCAATCATTAATTGATGACAATGATGAGATAGAGCCTTGGTGAAAACATCAACAGTTTAATGCTCGGTGGATATATAAGGAAGAGTAATCACATGTTGATCAAATACTTCATGGATGGAATGACAATATACTTCAATGTGTTTTGTACGCTCGTGAAATACTGGATTGTTAGCAATCTGAATAGCACTAGTGTTATCGGCATGGAGTGGAGTAGGAGTAAGTTGAGGAATGCTAAGTTCACCTAACAAACCCCGAAGCCATACGATTTTTGAACACACAGATGACATTGCACAATATTCAGATTTAGTATAAAACTTTGAGACTCGATCCTGCTTCTTACTTTTCCTAGAAATGATAACATCACCAAGAAACATACACTAACCAGTAACTAAATGGCAAGTATCCACACATCCAGCCCAATCAACATAACCCTTCAACTGTAAGGAATTCCTAGTCGAAAAGAATAACCCATAAGTAGAGGTACCATTCAGATAATGAAGAATTCGCCGTACAACTGCTAAGTGTGAGCTGCGAGGAGCTTGCATAAATTGGCTAACCTGCTGCACAGTGAATGAAATATCAATCCTAGTGATAGTTAGATAGTTCAAACTCCTAACAATCTGTCAATATACAGATGGATATGATAATAGTTTCCCCTCCTCCTGCTGAGTTTTACATTAATATCCAAATGAGTAAGCACTGAATTTGCAGACTAAAGACCAGCTAAGTTGAGAAGTTCTTGTGTATATTTGTGCTGATTCAAAAAGAGACCATTAAAGCAGGAACTATACCAAGAAAGTACTGTAGAGAATTGAGGTCTTTCATATGAAAGGTGGTTTTGAGGTGTTGTTGGATTTGAGCAATCAACTGTGGATCAGATCCTATGATTACAATGTCGTCCACATATATCAAAAACACAATAAGTCCAATGCTAGTCCTTTGAAGGAATAGAGAATGGTCAAACCGACTTTAAGTAAAATAAAAATCAAGAATAATGGTACGAAGCTTCTCAAACCATGCTCAGGGAGCCTACTTTAAACCATATAGAAATCACTTCAATCAATAAACCTCATTCATGGAGTGGGTGAACATACAAGAAAGAGGAATCATATAGATTTCTTCCTTCAGATCCTCATGTAAGAATGCATTCTTCACATCCATCTGTCGGAGTAACCATCCTTTAGAAGCAACTATTTCCATCACAATTCGTATCATAGTCATCTTAGCCACTGGTGCAAATATCTTATTATAATCAAGGCCATACTCCTAAAAATTGCCGAGGGCCACCAAACGAGCTTTATACCTCTCTATGGTGCCATCAGGCCGAAGTTTAAGCATGTATACCCATTTGCATGCAATGAGCTTGGCTCCATCAAGGTATGGAATGATGTCCCATGTCTGATTATCCTGAAGTGCCTAAAGTTCTTCTTGCATAGCTTGTTGCCAACAAGCTTGTGTAGGAGCCTGGGAGTAAGATTTAGGCACAGTAGTATCAAGTGTAGCCTGATGAGCAGTATGTGAGAATCCATACCTATTCGAAGGTCATGAAATCCGAAAAGATCGTTGGGGTTCAGTGTTGACAAGATCAGACATTGGTTCAATGTCAGGAGAAGGCAGTAGGCATGGTAGAGGACATCATCAGTAAACGACTCTTGGCTTAAAACGTTCAATAGTAGAAGGCATATCAAACGTAGGAAGTTGAACAAAAACTGAATCAGGTATAACACAAGTTTGGAAGAAATATTGGTTTTCAAAGAAAACCACATGTCAAAAGAGACAAATTCTTTTAGCATCTGCATCATAACACACAAACCCTTTGTGCATATTACTATACCCAAGAAATGCACATCAAACTGCATGGGCAGAAAGTTTATGACGTTCGGTAAAAGGTAGGTGAATAAAACAAACACATCCAAAGACATGAAGAGAATTATACTCATGAGCAACACCAAACAAATGATAATAAGGAAAATCAAATTTTAGATTTTGAGAGGGGAAACGATTAACAGAGTGCGAACAATATCCAGTAGATGATGATTCTTATGCTTAATAACCCCATTTGTTGAGGAATGTATGGACAAGATCGTTGAGAAAAAATACCCTTTGTTTTGAGAAATTCCTAAAACTCGTTGGATATATATTCCCCCCCCCCCCCCAACAATCAGAGTGAATGATTTTAATGCAAGCAAAAAATTGGGCCTCGACAAAGGCAACAAAAGCCTAAAATATTGAGAATACATCAGCTTTGGATAGAAGAAAATAGACCCAAGTAAATGACCATAATCATCAATAAATGTTGTGAAATACTTAACTGAGCATGAGAAAGTATATGACTCACCCTCTACATCAGTATGAATAATCTCAAAACAATTGGAAGCTCGGCTGCCATGTGAAGGAAAGGGTAGAGATTTGCTTTTACCGAGTTTACAAGAAGTACAATCAAAAGACATGAAGGAAAGATTCTTTATTACCCAAATAACCATTATTTTTTAGGTAAGTCAAAACATTAAAATTAGGATGTCCTAATTTCTTATGCCAGACATTACCATCATTAGCAATAGCAGTACAAGCAAGGGAATCAAACGTGGACACAGAAAAGTGTAAAGAAAATAAACGTCCCACTTTAGCCCCTTTCGCGATCACTTTCCCCGATGCCTGATCCTGTACATAACAACCACTACGATCAAAATGAACTTCACAATTATTATCTACCAGTTGCCCAACAAAAATCAAGTTTGTGGATAATTCATGTGACATATAAACATTGGTAAAAGTAGGTCCAAATTTGCCAATTGCAATGATAGGAAGTGTATTGCCATTGGCTATTTGAATATGCTGGTTACCTTTGTATGTATGAACATCATGGAGAGCCTCTGTACTACCAGTCATATGATTGGATGTTGTAGAGTCGATCAATCAAGGAGAGGTAAGTAATTTTCTTACCTTGAAGACCAAAAACAGAGAAGGCTGATCATTTGTTGGACGGTGGTATGGAAAGCTAGAGCTTGTCAATTCTGAGGCCGCACTCGACAATCTTTAATGATATGTCCTTCCTTGTTGCAGTAATTACAGAATTTCTTGTTGCAATTTTTCGCAATATGTCTAAACTCCCTACAATTGTAGCACTGTGGCTGGGCTTTCAATTTACTTTTCCCTCGAGCAACGTACGCTACATTAACCAATTCAATCTTTACAATGTCCTGGGTGATGCCAAGTTGTGTAGCAATACGCTGCTCTTCATGTAATAATTCTCCCAAGCAACCATCTAGTGAAGGAACTTGGCTTTGGTTGAGTAAACTCGACCGCACAGTTTCAAATTCTGGTATCAACTTCAATAGAAATTGATCCTTTTTTGTATCAACATAAACAACTTGCAGAGATGCTAAAGCTTCTTTGGGAACTTCGGAATAAATTATCCTAGAATATTCACTTCATAGGTTCAGAAATCCACCGTAAAACTGATCGATGGAAAGGTTACCTTGTTTATAGTTGGCAATTTCTAACTTCAATGTAAATTTTCTTGCAGCATTTTCTTAATGGTAGATCCTCCTAAGATGATCCCACATCTCTTTAGCAGTAGTGAATGAACAAAGATTGTTCATCATATGTGGTTCAATGGAACTCAGTAGCCAAGAGACAATCTTAACATCATTGTTTTCCCATGTGGGAAGTTCCTTGGAGTCAGTTGGAGCCTTCAAAGACTCATCCAAATGACCCCACAATTCTTTTCCTTTGACAAACATCCTAAATTGGAATTCCCAACTTCCATAGTTTTTGCCATTAAAGCGAATTAAAATTTTTTCACCAAACATACCTACAGCAACAAGAAGTAGTTTGTCTCACAGCTTCAAAATCTCAGTAATCACCACCAACCAAGTGAATCCAAGAACAAAATCTGTCAACCAAGAGAATAATGCCAGGAACAAATTCTTCTGACAAAAAAAAAATACCCAGAAACTCAAATAAATGAGTAACAGAAAGTTTTGGCGATTCTGGACAGCGTCAGCTCCATTGACTGCACCTTGACCACCAGAAGATGCTGACACCACTTTTGATAAGGTTTCTGTCAGCCCAAAACTAAAATGAACTCTCTCGATTAAAATACTTAGAAAATAGAAAACCTTTAATAAAAAATAATACTCAAGGGATTCGAAAAGGAAGTTTTAGAAAGATGTCTCTGATATCATGTCAAATGGTTTCAATGCCTTCAAAGGGAGGGTTTCATTCTCTTTATATAGAAAATAGGTACAAAGAATATGGTTGATTTTTAGCCAATTAAAATCAATCTATCACCTAATTACATCAATCTATCTTTCTAAGTCTAGTATGCATATATACAGAATTCTAATGTATATGTAAAGAGAGAGAATTGAATATCTCATAATCCAAGCTAGCATATACAACCCATAATCCAAGCTACCATATATAACTGACAACTAGTAGGCAATTTAGTACTTTTCTCTATTTTGCATTTATTGAGGGAAAAACTAATAATTTAAAATATTCATTAACTATAAAAAAAATATTATACAGAATGAAGAGAAATAGTTCAATAAATATTCCATTTATTGTAAAATAGTTACTTAATAGTATGGATTAAAATTTCAGACATTATTGTCAAACAATGAAAAAAACACAAAGGGCCAAAGGTGTAGATTACATAACCAAATGCATAAAAGGGCACTTTAACTCATCACACAGGAGTTGGGAAGAAGCTGCTAAGGCGGGGCAAGTGGAGGCTTGGTGTAGTGCATTTCAAGTATCTCAACACCATATTTCTAAACTTGTAGTGCTTGGGTGATGCAAGCTTAAGCCTGTTGCACATAAACTACAAGATACCTGATGTTGGATTTACATTATTATGTCTTTATCTTACGAGATTGGCTTAGGGCACATCTTAGGGCACCAAATGAAATGAGCTAGCGAGAGGCGAGACCGCCCTAAAATTTCAAGTCCTATGAAAACATTACTGGTGGATGTCCAAATTCCAAAGCTGATTAAACCGTTCATGTGAAGAACCAAACTACAAGAACGTTAGGTACAATATAAGAGCTTTGAGGAAGAATTATACATTTTACAGGAGGAAAAGTAACATGTGTGGGTGTTAATATCTATTGCTTATTTCTACCTACCAAAAAAGAACCAAAAATGAAAATGCACCACTAGACACACTCGCATCCTGAACACTCGACCCCAATACTTCTTTTATTTTGTGTTGATACAAGACATCGGCTTTCTTTATGTTTTGGCCACCCAAAACCCCTTTCGCCATTCTTCCTAAGCTTCGCAGCTATTGATTTCAGGCCACTCATCATGTAACTAAAGATGATCGTCACAATTTCTCTGCAAAACAGAAGCAAACAAGTCATCTCACATACTTCTAACGAAGTTTATACATGTGGGTATATAATATCTTTTGCTACTTTACATTTCTAACATAATATACCATCAGACGCATGGTTATCATATTGCATCTTAATCCCTGAAAGGCACCTAGTTCATATATGAGTCACACTGAAACTCTAAATCAATACACAAACCAAAGCAACAAGTTTATGCATAGGATACCGTTTCTCAGAAAACTCTCCTATGACAAGAGTTCCAAAGCCATATTGCATCTTAATCCCTAAAGGGCACCTAGTTCATGTATGAGTAACACTGAAACTCTAAATCAATACACAAACCAAAGCAACAAGTTTATGCATAGGATACCGTTTCTCAGAAAACTCTCCTATGACAAGAGTTCCAAAGCCATCATTGTTACAAGTTATTTCAACTTGCAAGGAGAAGTTTCATGAGAAGATGATCTAAGCCATAACTATTATTTTTCCAGTTTATCACAAGGCTGATATTACAAGATCAGTATTTACAACATTGCAAATTGAGAAAAACTTTCCATCAAACAGTGGAGACGGTCTTTAGGTCTTTCATCACTTCTATTACTTGCAGAAAGCTTCATCATCACCTACCAAAAGTTTGCTTGTGAAATTTTACCAAGGAAACCACATTCATGAAAAATGAACAGAAGTAGGCCTTTTTCGCCTTGGTCCTACTAGGGATAGAATGCTATTAGCCCAAGGGAGGAACAAAAGGAAACATCCTCCACTTCTACAGTCAAGTTGCAGCTAATTCAGAGAGCTCAAAATCTTGATGGATATTATAAAATCCACAATCTTGAAGAGGCATCTTTTGGGTATGAAATATGATCCATTGATGATCCAAAACAGCTATCTACCTCATATCCATATGTGTATGTCAAGAAATTTGTAAACTATTTCAGACTAGAACAGCAAATGAACAGGCATATTGTTAACAGGAAATCAGATTCCTAATAATTAAATATTGTTTGCTAGCCAAAAGAACTAAAAATAGTCAATGGCCTTACATCAGCTGACAAAAAAGGCCTGAGATGTATATATTGATGTTTCTGACTCCCTGAATGACTTCAGACTAGAGGAATTGTGATACAACCCAGAAAATTAACAATTTTCTATTTTAATTTTCGTAATTATTGTCGGGGGTATTTATTTCCTTAGTTTAAGAGTTATTTTAGGGTTTTATTAGGTTAAATAGAGTCTTAGTTGATTATATATTGAATAGGGCTTCTAATGCCAAGTAGGATTCTAAGATTTCTTTTCCTATTCTCTTTCGGTTTTATTTCAAGCATTAATTCCCATAGAGAGTTGACTAGACTTAGAACTCCAATTTCTCTTAGGATTTAATCAATTCCTTCTAATAGGATTCTAGTTAAGGACTAGTGACCAGGACTCTCTATACAGAGATTTGTGCTACAATTAGAATAAAGATTATTCCTACTTTTGTCAATAAAATTCAGAGATTTTTCTCTACTTTTGTCAATAAAATTCAGAGATTTTTCTCTCTTCCAAGGTTTTGCCTATTTTTCCAAGAGTAATTAGTTCGCTTCGTGCACCCTAGCTTTGTAGTGTACAAGCTAGTTTATCTTTTACACTTCCACTAGTGTATCAAATTGAGAAGAAGGTATTACAGTTGCACCCAAACAGACATACCAAAAGAAGCTTGTAGCAACATCTACCTAGTTCAGCCTCATAGCAAACACCTGCCAATGAACGTAAGTTCAAGAGCGATGTGACGGACATGCCATGAGTTACTCTGGTGACCAACTCAGTAATGGTTGTGAAACAGAGAAATAAGAAAAAAGTGAAACAATAAACAGCATAGCAACCTAAATATGTATTAAAAGTGGGAAAATGGCTACTTTAGGAGGACAGTGGGAGTAGATTGATGTGCAACCAAGGGAAAAAAAACTAAATAGGTACAACCTAAAATGTACAAGTTCTTGTGAATATAAAGAAATATCTACCAAATTTAATTTCCTATCATATGCACAATTTCTACCTGCGAGTGCAACAAAGGCATTCCTCAAAGATCTACTGCCTACTATGGGTAACCTTCTTCACTGAACCATGACTAATTCAGTCTAGCAACAACAGAAGCTAGACTCTTACATCCTCTCCCTTAAGCAAGCAATTTACTTGCAAGTTAAGTAACTGAAAGACTAATTAGTTAACCAATAGGTTTAAGTGTAAATTGCCTTTTTTTCATTGATAAAATTAAATTTTATCTGGTCAATAAAGTGTAGCAATAAATTGCTAGATACAAATTCAACTTGACGTCAAACAAAAAAAAAACCTAAATGTCTCTTTTAACCCCTAGTTGAAATTTATGTCTTACCCACTACTCAGGTGAAGGATACCCTGGAACCATCATCTTTTCTGCATTGAAAAAGCAGCAAATTGTGGCATCTGATTTGCAGCTGAAAAAAATTAGTTCAGGGTGACAAATGACATGGATTTAGACCTCTTTGAGCTAAAGTGGCTGACTGGATCAGCCTATTTCCTGCGAAGGGAAGAATTTTGCCCAGTTTCAGCTGCAGTGGGCTGCTCAGAACTTCAGCTTCAATTTGAGAGAGGAAGAAGCTGTGCCTGTAGTAGCTGCTTCCGCTTTGAATCAAGCCAGAATTGTGGGCAAACAAGCAGTTTCAATGGGTGGTTTAGGGTCTCATTAAGGACAGCCACAAGTTCAGGCTCTATAGCTCAAACTAAGTATGACTAAGGTGATTTTGTAAGCTTCTGAGTATGATAAGAGAAACCTAAACTTCCTCTTTGATTTATGATGCAAATGCTGAGGCTTTGGATAGGCTTAAGTGTCATTACTTGATGCTTCTAAGGAATCTAAGCCTCAAATTAGCTGATATTGATAAGCCATTGCTTTGTGAATTCGATGCCCATGATTTTCATGAAATAATTGACTACTTCTTGATTAATTTTATGCTTAATGAAGATAGGAATGAACCAATGAAAGCTTTATGGACATCGAGTTATCATGTTCAAGGAAAAAAACCTTCCATGAATATGATGCAAGCTTAGTAGACTAAACACAACATAGTCTATGTGGTTTGGCATGTGTTGGTTCTTATATGCATTTGAAGGTACTAATGTCAGTAGATGAATTCATGATAACTTACATGCTTCAATGAGGATATATTTCTGGGTCCCTAATGCTTATGCTTGATGACCTAAGTTGATGACTTATGCTTTGGTTGAAGCTAAGGAATGTCTTTGAGACAAATACGCTTGTTTGCTGCATTAGAGGTGCACATTATGGTATGTATGTGCAACCTTCCATGAGTAGGTTGTAAGTGGTAGATTAAAGTGCACTAGTCTATATGAAAATGCATCAGCTTGGTTATGTGCTTTGCATGAGCATTTATCATCCATGCAAGGCTGGTATGCAAAGCGTTAGTTTACCATGATACTTTTTTTAGCTACGACCATAGAACTTGATCTTGGTTATATAATGTGGATGGGCATTTATTACTCATGCAAAGTTGACAAGAGAAGTCCATCTTTATCTTGTTATGTTGCATCAGCCAGGACTTCGCCATCAAGGATAAGTTATGGCAAATGGCTGAAGCTTCTAAGAATGAACTTTGGCCATGTCTTGAATTCATGGATTATAAATTATGCACTATAAAGGAGATGGAATTGATCACAATGCCATTAGACCATAGGAGAAGATTCTAGATGAATAATTGCTAGTGTTATTAAAAAATTGAAAGGCTCATATTCATGGGCAAAGTGATAGTTTGTGAGTAGAACAGATTGTTATCCTCCAAGAACAACATAGGAGGGTTCTAGGAGGTAAAGCAAGAACTACTCTTATGAGTAAATAAAACTAGATACTCATGAGCTAAAGAATCCAATCCTTAGGAGCATTACATGAAGTGGTCTTATGAGCAAGAGAGTGAATACTCTTTAAGGAGTTAGGAGCTTAGTGCACTGGGGTCACAGGAATGAAAAAGTTACCTTGTAGAAGTGACTAGAAGAATCGCTCCTACATGAGCAACATAGAACCATTCTTAGAGCTAGAGAAAGCATCCATGGATGCTATCTGACTGGGAATATAAAATAAGAATAACGTCTTATCCCTTATAGACTAAACCAATGGTACATAGGCATCTCATTGAGTGAGTGCAAGTTAAGCAGGGATTATTATCCATACATAAACAAGGTTATTTTCTTACAGTTTGATGTACGACGTAGATGTTACATGTGCTACTTGATGTTCTGCATATGGTTTTGCTTAGGTTACTAAAGAGGCATTGGCTTAAGTAAGTGAACTATGTTATATGCTACAACATATTCTGTTATGATGTACCGATGTAGTGATTAATGTGGCTTACTTCTGAATCATCTGAATAATTTGAAGCAACTGTACAAAATTTTCCTTAAATAAGCATGTTTAAGGCTTTCAGCTTTGCGTTATGTTTATGCCTTTGCCTTTTAGTCTATTATACATTTGCAGTGTCTTTCTTATTTCAGGTTGTGCTACAATTCTTGACAGTACTGGACTCAACTATATGGAGATCCTATGCTTCTAATGGATTCCCATTGGGCTTTTGAGGATCCAGTTAAGCAAGGTTTGTAACAATCTGTAAAAAATTGTTAGTAGGCTTTGGCAGTTGTATATACTTAGTGTATTTTTGTAAGAAAGACTTTTTTGTGTTGGATTGATTCAACTTTCTTTCTCAAAGACTTCACGCAAAATGATTAGCTTTGCAAGAGTATGTGGGTTTCACAGACACTTGCCCTTCACATGGCTAATAGCAACTCAAGTCTTTTATACATAAATAACAAAAAAAAGCTGAATGTCTTAAACACCGTGGGGTAAACTGCTCTATTTCCAATAATAGGACAGACTCTAGTTCTCAGAATTATTCATTTGAGATTGGGCTATGGACAAGTTATCATGAGGACAAAGATGATCCTAAGACAACAATAGCAGCTCTAGGTCAACTGAACAACCCCAAAAAATCATTTTCCTACATTCTTAGGTCTCATTACGTTTGTACAACAAAAGACTTGCTATTCCTTTGACCAAAAGCATTATTTTTCTGTTACAGCAACTTTTATGTTTTAAACCTTTCATTGATATTGAGAAATACCAAGAAAAAGTACTTCCATTAAGGTTACAAGTGCTTTGTGTAAATTATTATTGATTTTGAGTTGTATGTGCACTAGTAAATAATTGTATCATTGATTTCAGCATTTATACAAACAAACAAGGAACAAAGTATCTCCAATTTAAGCAACTGCTATGACCCAGTAAACTGATGCCAAATTAGATTCTCTGCTAGGGATAAGATATAACAAAAAACAGTAGTGGGAGTACTGCCACCAAGGTTAAACAACATGCCACAAATAGAAGATCAAAGGAGAACAAAGATTTTGGGCTTACAATGGTGAGCAAGGTGAGCGGCCTCCATTCACGTAGTAAACGAACAAATATGAATCATAATGCTGACCATTAATCAAATAAAAGCCATGCAATCTCCGGATACACGAGAATGACATTTTCTTGTACAAATGGATTGCTGGATTATTATAAGAAATCACATGCAAGTAAACTGCACGGCACGCTGGAACACTTTTAGCATACTTTATGACCTCTCGAATGAGTGCAGAAGCTGTAGTTAAACATCAGAGAAAATTTTCATCATTCTGTTGGAACAGTTACTAGGAAAAGCAATGACTAAACGCAGAAGAATCTAACCTATGCCACGATTTCTGTATGTTTCAGCAACTCCCAGAGTTAGAATGTACATTAACTTCTGATCCAGTTTTGACGACTCATATCTCAACAAATCTGCTATCTGCAACAAAAACATTTGTTTGCACAAATGGAATGAGTTTGTTGCACACCATTAGATAAAAGAATCAATCAGCAAATATGCTCATAGAACAGGGGCAGAAAAGAAGGGAGGACTCCAGTCACAAAAGTAAAATGTCAAAGTTTCCATTCTGTTGTTCATCAGTGACCCAACAATCTCCTGTGGTTCTTGCAATTGCTGTCAAGAACATTGAAATTATACTGGGCCTATCAATCCACTGCATCTTAACTCTATTTGGGTACCCTTCCTGTTTGAAGATAAATTGTGATCATCCCTCCCCTCGACATTTTTATTCTGCTTTAGATAAGCCAGGTGCATCACATGCTGACAAAGAAAACACACCTCACTGTCCTTTGCCAGTACAATCCTGGCAGTAACAAATCCAACAAGTTCATCACTATCAGGTCTACTGCGATCAACAGCTGCCCATGACACGATATCGCGGCCATTGACAACGTTTTGGAAAAACTCAGATTCATACCTGCAGATGCAAGCATCATTTTCTTTAGAACTCAATACAGGTTTCCCCTATAAAATACCACTCTACAGCACTATACAAAGAGCTTACCTGATAGGAAAACAATCAGCGTGAATTCGCTCTAAGATTTCTAAATCAGAAGGTCGAATGGGCCTATAGCAGATTGTTGGACGATGAGAAAATTTTGGATTTACCATTTAGTAAATCAAATTGCCGTGATAAGTGAAGAAACTGCAAGCGAGTGTCTTTGTTTCATTTATGCTCGACCAGCCAGTAAAGCCATGTGTAAGAAGCTGTAAATAACAAAAAACAGAAAAAGAAAAAGAAAGAACACTTTAGGTCAGTCCCATCTTTACATAACCATAACTGCTTCAGAGAATCAAAGACAGAGCCGAAAAAAAATTGGAAATGTTGAAACAACAGAAACGTTAACAAATCCTAACCCGAAACTAGTACTATTTCTGTATACTGTCCTAACCCCAAATATAGGCTCTAGAATCCATACATTTAACCAAGAAGGCAAAAAGAACACAAAAAATCGCTACCCAGTTTCATCTATGTCGGGAAGACCACTTGCCAAACGAGAGTAGAGTCTGGCCGTTCAAGTTTCAAGGGAACTGGAGGAAGAAAAAGAGGAAGTTGCCTGCGTCAAAATCGCTCCTTTTGATCTGATTTTGTAACATGATTTTCGTTTTCGTGCAGATTGGAGAAAGGGGGTAAAGAAAGGGAGTGAATCGATCTGTTTTATTGATTCGCAGCGCAGGGAGTAGAAGGGAGACTTTGGAAAGACCAGATGGAAACCAGAGGATGCTTTTTTCAGTTCGACCAGCACTTCTTTTATTTTTGGTAAAAATCATGAAAATCACTTATGTTTTAACTTGGCTCAAATCAGCCACTTATGTTTTTTTCAACTCAAATAAATCATCAATGTTATGTAAATGTGCCAAATAAGTCATCCACGATTAAGTTGTGATGATGTGGCAACAGGTGGGTCTAATATGCTAAATGGCAGATGAGGTTGCAATACTAAATGGAAGATAACATAACAATATCAGAGAAATCAGTGCCTATTCCACTCAAGTACGGTGGTGATTTTTGCCACTTAATCCCTTCTATGCCCACCTACCATCGTCCCCTGCCTTATAGCTCCCCCACCCTCTTTTGTACCATTAGCTTGCATTTGATAGCGCTAAGGGCCTTTCCGCCACCTAGCTGCCCAGATCTGTGCCCGCGTCACTGGAAAGTATCAACATCCATCTTCATGACCTTTGAAATTGGAGATTGATTGTGGGATCGGCTACTCGGAATTGGGTTTGGTTGCATAGCCAATAGTAGAGCAGTGCTGTTGACGCTAATCTGATGGATCACGGAGGCAATCTAAGTAGAGAGAGGACGACTTGTGTGTGGGTCGGCGAGAGGGTGACATATGGGTATGTCGAAGAAAGGACGACATATGAATGGGTCGGAAAGGACGATGTGTTGGAGAGAAGGCAGTTTGTCAATTAGGTTGGAAAGACGACGATGCGTGATTGCATTGGAGAGAGAACGGCATGTGGGTTTGGTTAGAGAGAAGAGTGTCAACAACATGTTAGTGGGTCAGATAGAAGGTCTTTGAACGCACAACATTATCATGCCATCTTTCATTTAGTATTGTCACCTCATCTATCATTTAGCATATTAGACCCACATGCTGTAACATCATCACAACTTAACAGTGAATAACTTATTTGGCACATTTACATGACGATGAGGGTTTATTTAAGCCACAAAAAATATAAGTGGCTAATTTGGGCCAAGTTAAAACATAAATGGTTTTTTTCATGATTTTTGCCTTTATTTTTTGTTTAAGTCACATTTTAGCATCTATAAAAAAATTACTTTTATTCTGATTTCAAAACGGTAAAAATAACAAAAAAAACCACTAATGTTTTAGAGATAGCCAAAATCACCAACTAATGTTTTTTTAAGCCAAATAAACCATTAACTTTTCTAGATCAGATCGAGTTGTTCATTGCTGTTAAAATGAGGCCAATGTAGCATCCTCTTCTACATGTCTCGTTCTTTCCCGAGTCGACAGACCAAATTGCGACCATCTGCCAAAGACAAATCAATGGCAAATGAAGACAAATCAATGGCGAACGAAGAGGGTGGGGGTTTTCGGAGAGGTGAAAGAAGAAATCCTTCTTTTTGGCAAAGAAGGTGAAATTAAAGTAGGATTTGGATACAATTTGCTAATAAATCAGAAGGGAGAAAGGTTTCCTAGACAACGTTAGATTCGGTGATCGATTAAAACAAAGGACATAGCCAATAATCATTGTCATACACATTATTATACAGTATGTGCTCTTGGAGGTGAAAATAGGGAGCGAGGGATGAGAGGATAGAGATAGTTCGAACCTAAGAAAACTTAGAAGGAAACCTCCGCAATAAACGCAACCAAGAAAGATCGACTCCAACCATGGATTTGCTCTGATTGCCACATTTGATTTCAGTCCAGGCCATGGACTTCAATCAGATGAAACCTAAACCCAGTATTCAACTTTCCTTTTGGGTCCATTAACTGAGTGTCTTTGACTGGAGTCAGGACCTTGAAATCGACATCGATGAAGAAAATTGAAGAAAAATAGAGAATATAGAAGAATGAGACTAAGAAGTGGAAAATTTCCCAAAATTTTCTTATTTTAGATGAAGATCAAGCTTTGGAAGTCACAGAGAAAATAGCATACTATCTTGAAAAAGTTTAAAAGCATATGATTTTTTGCCACACCAACAGTTAAATAATTTTTTTTGCCATGTAATCATCCTTTAATGGAATATTCTTTATTTTCAATTGGTCTATTTGGGCTGATTTTAAAATATTAGCCTGCTTTTCATTATTTTTGCCTTAAAAAAATTTACATTTTAGAAAGTTGTCAAAATCTATATATTATCTATGATATCCATTTATATGTGAGGGAAAAGAAATTTCACTAGACAAAACTTAGAACCAATTATTAGAGTCTAATTGAATGAAAATTCATAATTAGTTTCATAGATGACATAATTATACCATAAATCTCCATTGAATATTTTTCCCAACATTGATTATACTAAAATTAAATCTAAAACATTAATTTTAATCTTAGCACATTTTTGTTTTACCACATGGTAAGTCCAATGTGCACATTGCTGCTTATATTTATATATATATATATGCATTCTAACACTACATTTTGTAGCATAAAAGAAGTGTGAACACATAAAATCCTTTATTCACATAAAGTCCAATGTGCACATTTCTGCTTATATTTATATATATTTGCATTCTAACACTGCCCTTTATAGCATAAAAGAAGTGTGTACACATAAAATCCTTTATTCACTCAAAATTAAGGATATGTATAAGCCAGATATCAAATATGTACAAATAAAGTGAAGAATTTATACAAATAATATGTGACATGTATAAATGAGATCATCAAAATGTTTGATATATTCAATAATATGTACAAATTCAACCTTATATGAAAAAAACATGTGTGAATGCGTTAAATCCTGTTTCATGTAAAAATTATAAGTATGTACAAATCAAATGATAGATATGTACGCATTTTGATGCATAAAAGCAAGTGATGGGTATGTACAAAACATGTAATACATATGTACAAATCATATAAGATACAAGTTATAAATATATAAATAAATAAACTTTTACATGTTTAAATATATGTACATTTATGTATTTATTATTTTCCATTTATGCACATGTATGTACATAAAAAAACAATAAGGATTGATTTGGAAAAAAAAAATTGAAACAATGAAGGATAGACAGAAGGTTTGTACCCCAACTCTTTGTTTTTCTGTTGTTTTCTCTTCTTTTCTTTTCTTTTTTTTTTTTTAATAAAAAAACTCTACATTGAGTTTATGGCTTCAGTAGGTTAGCCACTTCATTCCACCGCCTCCCTTTCCAACATCTTATTCACCACCCTCTTCCATGACTACATCTGCAACTCTCGTTTCAACCTTTCTGACAAGCCTAAGCCCTTTTTCCTCCTCACCTTTCCCAGGAATCCTACATCACCACTGCTATCGTCTACTCCAGTAAATTGGGCTTCAACTAAGGAAATGCAGTGGCAGTGATAACTACAATGATATTTCCTACATCTCCAATCAACCATTCTTTATCCTCAACATGTTCAATTCTTGCTCTATTGATGTCGTTATCGCCCTACAATTGGCTTGGGTCTACTCCGGCACATCCCTCGAAGAGCTTTACTATACCATTTCGGAGAAGAGAAAAGTCCACAAGTTCCCCGTTAAAATTTGTCCCATCGTCGAGTGAGGGAACATAAGATGAGGCATTGCCAGATAGGAGAGAAGGGACATGCCGGATAATTGTTATTTTATCAATAATATTTCTATCATTTTACCCACATGTTACACGGGAAATAAGGCTTATTTCACACGGACCTTTTACCACGATTAAAAAGACAACAAGTAGCTCGTTTCTAACATTTATTGTCAAATCAATTAAAAATGAATGTTGATCTTCCAACCACATATATGTACATAAATGTAGTGTAAATAAAAAAAAAATACAACCCCATGCATTAAAATTTGTTATTCCCATTACCCTTATACTAACATATTTTAGAAACTCGTTTCATAATTTCTCCTTTATATATTTTTTAGGCAAAGGACAAAATTTTTCCATTACTGAAACATCCTTAATATATCTACTTCCAAGCATGCCCAAGGAAAACAAAACCAAAAAAATAAAAAACTTCATGACTCTTTAACACAAACTAGAATCTAAAATACTACGTGTGAGGACCGTGTGCATCTTCATAGTAAACATCATAAACAATTCGCCTGAGACATGACGAGTGAGGATGGTTGGCATTCACAACAAAGATGTTGGAGTCGGTGGATGCAATGAAGATGCTAGTGAAGGTGGAGTGGAGTCTGTAAAAGAAAAAGAATAAATTACTTCAAATCCTTAAAATTTGTTAAAAGTTACATTATCATCATAAAATTTCCAAATTTGCAAATTTGAGGGGCCAATAGCCAATTTGGGATAAAAACTTTAGTGGCAGATTTGGTCCCAACACAAAATATTAGTAACAAATTTGAGAATTTTACCTTATTATAACCTACTAGTATCGAAAGCCACTCATGACTTGGTGCTAAGCTAATTCTTTAATAAGATGCATAAGAAACCTTCCTGTGTAATCAATTTAGCCAATTAATCAACAAGAATTAATCTACTAAGCAATAATATAGAAATAGACAACACTGCAAAATATTGGATTTTGATGCCAATATGTCTTAGAGCACAACATCAGTGAACATACTTGAACCAGGTGCGCATAAGGGCTTAGAACATCGCGTACTTAACATATTAGTTTGACATCTAGCCCAAAAAGGAATGAGACTCCAATATGAAAAAAAAAATTCACTATAGGGGGACTTTCCATTGTTATTAAACCCCATCTAACTTTATAAAAGTAGACTCCCACGGCACTCAATGATACGTTTGATAAACCTATTTTGCAAAGCTTTTTTGTTACCTACAAAGAACTAACTTGACCATCAGATGGTTCCCTTGATATACAATTCAAGGCCCCAATGATGCCATTTTAGGTAAGTTTCGAGGTTCACGTCACCCATTAGCAACTTGGGAGGTTGGTCCACCCGGTTTGCTTAGTGGCACACATTTTTTATATCAGATTTATTTCCATTTATAATGGTGTATTTGACAATGACTTTTAAAAATGAATTATTTGTGATTATTTTGATATATAGTGATTATTTGCTCAACTTGTATATTAAATGAAACCTTATACTTAAAGAAGTTCAAAAAATATTTTCAAAACATTTTTTGGAAAGGTTATATATTTTTATTGATTTTACTTTTCTTTGGTTAGATGCAGAAAAAATCATAAAAAATAACTATCTCTAAAATAAATGATTATTAATTAAATATAATATTTAGCTTTTAAATAACATTAATTTTAGATAATAAATCAGTAAGAATAAAATAATAAATTATTTTTAGAGAAAAAAAGTATAGAGCCCCGGGCCAGGATTGACCATTTTGTTCTGAAATATCGACCCAGCCGTAAACCGTTGGGAAAGTTATGGAAAATAATTTATCTTTTTACCTTCACCGTGTTCCCAGCAAACCACGTTCTGGTCCGTGTGTATAGGTGGCCGTTTGGTGAGGTCAAATATCGTGACTTCTAGAACTTCTCCATCTCAGCCCGACGCCGATTTCACCCGGCCGAGTTCAACAAAACAAAACACGTACGCCACCGACACACCCGCCGATTACGACTCAGAGAGAGAGAGAGAGAGAGAGAGAGGGGTAAGCATATTTGGTTTTTTTGCTTCCGCCGGGTTTCGCTGCTCCGTTGCCGCCACCGTCTTCTTCCGATTTTTGTTGAATTCGGAAGGGAAAATATGAGTTTCCAAGACCTGGAGGCTGGAATTCTGAGGCCACAATTGTCCGATCCCAAGGAAAGCCAACAACCTCAGAAGCCACCACACCACCAGGACGATCCTTCTCAAGCTGTTGCCGCCCGCATCTTCCAGCTCAGGACCGCCGTTTCGTCGTTTGATCGTCTCGTAAAATCCCTCGGCTCCCACAAGGACACCCTTCTTTTGCGCGATAAATTGTAGGTATTGGTGAGATTTATTCTCTGTTTTTTTCCCCTTAATTGGTGTCTATTGCATCGCTAACAAGAAATTTTCCAACCATGCTTCTGGGTATTCCAGGGCTTTTGGGTTCTCTGATTATGTTTTGTAAAATTAAATGGGGTTTTTCTAAAATTCACATGGTTAACAGATTTGCTTACATTCGATCATATTGGGTTCCAATTTATTGGCAGGCAAAAGACGAGGCAGCATATCGCCGAGTTGGTTAAGGAGACTTCAACTAAACTCAAGTTAGCCTGTGAAGCTGATCATGATTTGGATGTTAATGTAAGTGTCGCAGAATAAGCCTTTTTCTTGTTTCTTCTAACATAAAATTCTAATATATTCGCCTTTGATGAAGTTTAAATGTTACGGAGGGAATGCAACTTGGGATTCTTTATCACGATGTACTGTATTAAAGTGTCCATTTTCAGCAATATATGAGCATTTATATGGCATCCTTTTAAACAACTGTTTTCCTAAAATTTGTCGTGTATTATTCAATCCTTGAGTCTGGTTGGTTTTTGAGTATATTGTGAATTTTAATGTTGCTTATGAATTTAAAACTATTTTCTGTGACTGATCAAGTAGTTCTACCTTTGATTTCGTTGGAGGTGTGAATGTTGCTTCATGTTCGCCCTGTCTTGATTTTTGCTGAAATGGGCTGGGCACATTTTCTCTCGTGTTCAGCTGATATGAAGCTTCAGAAGTTTCTTGTCTGCAGTACTTCTTGATGGCAGAGTCAGGACTCTGCATAAACACATCTTACATCTTTCTAAGTCTTCTTGTTTAACTCAATTTTATTCATAACTACAGCCTTTAAGGAAGATTGCGGATGCCAAGCTTGCAAAAGATTTGGAGGTGGTACTTAAAGATTTTCAGAAGGCACAGAGGCTTGCAGCAGAAAGGGAAACAGCATACCCTCCCAAAGATAACCATCTGTTAAGGTAATTTTTTTCCTTGATTTACAAAACTACCCTCTTCTCTTTAACATATGGTTAATAAATATCCCAAACTGATAGAAATGCACAGAACTTCCTTTCATTACCATGGATATGTTGAAGGCTACCATGAGTTACTGTATGCATTTAATGGGAATAAAGAATTAATCAGGAAATGGCTGAAGAGGAAATTACTAGTATGTATTGCTTCCATCTGTCTATGTAGATAGATGGATAAATAGACATAGAAGTCTTGTGCTTAATCCTAAATAGTTTTTCGCCGATAGATAGAGATAAAAGTCAAGTATTCTAACTCAACTGAAGCCGTAGATCATTCCAATAGCATAATGGTATTGATGCCTATGCTTATATTCTTCACAATCAACTAGGCTGCAGTGAAGGTGAGGTTGATTGATTGATGGTCCAAATATATTCTCACATATTGAGAATGTAAAATGTTGGAGTGAATTAGTGAACTTTGCTATTCTATATGAAGGGTGCTCCACATGTTTTTTCGTTTTGTTTCTTCAAAAGTGAAAGGTGACCAAGGGGGTACAAGCCCATATACAGACTCTACTGACTTTGAGCTCTCAAAAGTGACATCATCGTGAAACACAATCTCAAGATGACTTTCAAGTTGATTCGGGAGGTAGATTATCAAAGTATTGGGTTCAACAACTCATTTCAAGATATGGTTAATCTGGCTCGTGGTTTATTGCGCATTTGTGGACCAAGCAATCTCACTTTTCAGTAGTTACTGGGTTGTCCTGGGTCATGGTCTAGGTTGAAATCTGGTGTCATCTTTGTTTAGTTTTTGTCTGGGTTTCTCGCAAGTGAATTTTGAAGGTTTTCCATGTATTCTATGACCGACTTTTTTTAACCCATTGAGAATGTCATGTAGATATATGCATTGATATGTGGTATACATTCTTTTGATTTAGAATATCATGTATCCTGTTTTAGGCGTTAGAGCATCATATGTTTTATATATAATTAACAGTAATGATTTTCCCCTGTGCTCAATATTAGCTTTTTCTGCTTCCATCCAGAATTAAAACCAATACCAGCCATATTCTTCCTACGGAGGAGATGGGTGCTAGTTCAATCAGGAGTGAAGAGCAGCACCTTATGGATTCTAAAAGGTGAACTAATATCTTTTTCAAATTCTGGTTGCATGTACTCTCTGTCTGTATGCTCTAAGAATAGAAGTTTATGTGCTTCCTTGTTTTAGAAAATATCTTCAGGGTGGGAAGCAGCATGTATAATTAGTAAAATTGGACTATGGACTTCTTTTTCCATGCTTAACACTTCACAAAACTAGTGTTTAAGCATTTATTTCAATTAACTGCCCTTTGTGAGATGTTTCTTACACGAGAATTTGTGAAATAAAAATGTTGCTAATGTTAAAGTGGGCGTCATTATAGTTTTTTTCTTTGGTTGGAACATCAAGATATATTACTGTATCCTTATTAAGAATAAATTGTCATGCTGCTTATTAAAGGTCAGTAAATTTAAATCCCGTTTCTGGGCCCAAACTTCCATACTAATAGAGAAGGAAATTGCTTATAGAAATAGAAAAGTAGATTGCTTTTATTCTTGATTTCTCTGGATGATGCACTCCTATATGTAGTTTTTTCTTTCTTTGTGCTTGAATGTCGATTTATTTCTTTGTTGGTGTTTCATTTTCACCCCTTTTTCTGAAAGCAGACAAGACATTGTGCTGTTGGAGAATGAAATTACATTCAATGAAGCCATTATCGAGGAAAGGGAGCAAGGGATAAGGGAAATACAGGAACAGATAGGGGAGGTGAATGAGATTTTTAAAGATCTGGTTGTTCTGGTGAATGAACAAGGTGCCATGATTGGTATGTCATGAATCCTTACTGCCTTAGTCCTTAACAAACATTCTCTTTGAAAAACTGTTCTGCATGTTTTTTTTTAAATTTTAATCAACTGTTTGTACTTTGTAGATGATGTGGCTTCCAATATTGAGGGTTCACATGCTGCTAGCAAAGAAGCAACTAATCAGCTTTTGAAGGCATCCAAGACGCAGAGAGCAAATTCATCGATGGTAACTTTGTTATTCTTTACATTCCCAAATGTCACATCCTTTCTCTGAAATTGTACTGTGGAAACCAATTTTGGCCTTTGCTATTAGTTTTTTTTTTTTATTATTTTTTTGGTTGATACTGAGTTTTGTGTTCACAGTAATTTTTGTTGGTAACCAAAATAGTAATCCTATGGTTCTTTGTAAAGCTAATGCTAAGTCTTTTATATGCTTTTAAAGGATCGTGCTAAACAATGGGGCTCTCAATTATTTACTGTTTGTATTTTTCCGTGCTCTTCTTTGAAGTGAAGTGGGAGCAAAAGCAGTATAATGCTTGATTCTGCTCATTAACTTAAGATGTTAGGTTGAGTGGTTCTCCCTCAGCTAGTAGATGGTACCTGGATTGCATTCTCAGTGCTGTGTCCATTTTCTTTCATGTTTCTTCGGTAAGCTTAATTGGGCCTGTGAAAATTTTGATGCAGAATTGTTTGCTGCTGCTGATCTTTGGGGTTGCTCTGCTCATTGTTGTCGTAGTTGTTTCGGCTTGACAAGATTAATACAAGTTGATCGTATTCCTGCAAGTTCCCAGTCAGTTCCAAGAATCATATTCCCAAATTGTTTAGTGCTGTCACACATCTGTAATACCTGGTACGGATTTGGCTTTCCTGGAATAACGAATACAAATTCGTTGTACATAATTCCATTTTCACTCACTGGGGATAAGAATTTCTTGTCTGGAATTACAATCTTCTTACCATTATTATCCTGGTGGCTGGCACTACCAATCTGTGGTTCTGTTGGTCGGACTATCATAATTCCATGTCCATGTTAAGTTATTTGGGTTTGGGTTGATTGAGGGTAAGTGACTTTCTGGGTTTGGGTTGGATTGAGTTATGTTTATTCGAGTTCAGATTAATGCAGGTTGATTCGATTTCATCTTTGGTAATTTTAGGTCGGATTATTCAGATTTCGGTCTAGTTGCAAGTTTACCCATTGGATCTATTGATGTTGTTTTCTTAGCTTTAGTTTCTCTTTTATTTTTCATGAAATTTTTTAAAAAAATTATGTGCATTTACAAATAGTTGATAACTAAGAATATCATAAAGTAATGCCCCCACATTTGTCTGAGCAAGCAGATTATGTTATGTAAAATTTGTTTACTTCCTAGTTTGTTTTCATGAAATTCCAGTAATTAAACTCACTTTCAAACTTAAGTAACCTGCTCGAAAATTTTAAAGCGGTGGGGTTACTTTGTAATTTTTTGAGAAATATAAGCACTAAAATTATAAAAAAATGTAGGAACCAACTTGTGATTTTTATTTTTATTTTTAAATATAGGGTTTGTAATTTGACTTGGGGTTCTGGGGCAGCAGCCTGGGTAATCCATGGCCTTCGTCTTACAACCCTTGCAGCCAAATGGCAGATTGTTGATTCCGCTCATAGAATTGCTACCCATTCTCATGGGTTGCACTCTAGTTCTTAATGTTTTTTTTATTCCATTCAGTGTACTTGAAAAAAAAAAAAAAGTTGGATTTATAATGTGACTTGAAAATTAATGGTGAAATTTGGCTGTGAAATAAATTGGTTCTAGGGAACTCGCTAAATTTAAAAATGCTGGAAAGATTTTGGTAGTTCCGTCATTGTCAATAGTGAGTGATGCTAGGAAATTAAGGTAGATGGGCTATTTAAATTTTTATGAGTTATTTTGCGATAATTGTCATATTTATTAGTATACAGACAGTTGCAGTAGCAGCACCGTCTTTAATTTGACGAATTTTTGTGGTATTTCATGCGAAATATTGTTTATCGTGAGTATGTAGTATGCAGTAATTTTTTTTTGCCCAAAATCTGTGGTTAGTCCTCCAACTTGGAAAATTCGGACGAGTTAGTCCTTTATCTTTAACTCGGTGCGAGTTAGTCCTCTAACTTAGCAGATTAAGCATTTTGGTCCCTCAATTTTGCTAAATTAAGTGAGTTAGTCCTATGTGGGATGGAAAGTGTCCATGTGAGGTAACGCCATGTGGGGGGTTATGAAAAGTCCTAGTTTTGCAAAACCGATAATTTCTGGATTTGGCGAGCAGCAAGCGACGATTGGCGGCGAATTGGCGAGGGGTGAGATGGGATTGCAATGCGCGAAACCTAAGAGAGGAGAGGCGAGATAGGATTACAGCACGTGAGGGCGTATGAGGGTGGTGGTGAATCAGTGATGGGCGGGAATTGGCGAATCGCCAAGGAGGGTGATCCGATGGAGGAGTTGGATTTGACGGAGGTGTGAAGCGAATCGGATTTTAAGGAGGCGAGGAGGTTAATCGGATTCGATTTAGGCGAGGAGGCGAATCAGATTTCATGGAGGCTAGGAGACAAATTAGATTCGATGGAGGAGTCGGATTCCGTGGAGGCGAGGAGGGGAATTGGGTTTGACGGAGGTCCGATTTGACGAAAGAGCTAGATTTAATAAAGGCGATGAGGCAAATAGGATTCAATGGAGGTCCGATTCGACGGAGGGAAAGAGAGACGGTGATGTCGGTGGAGGCAGGAAAAGAAAACAGAGATGCCCCTGCCACATCAGCAAAAAATTTAACACCATCTGGCCTACCATCCATTTTGGACTAACTTGCTAACTTTTTCAAAGTTAGGGGACTAACTCGCACTAAGTTAAAGATAAATGACTTACTCGTGCGAGTTTGTCAAGTTGGAGGACCAACCATGCATTTTGGCCTTTTTTTTTTTTTTTTATAAATAATTTGTCTTCTTTTCATGTGGAATACTATGGTTTTTCGTATATAGTTGAACTTTTACATATATTTTGTTATATTATTATAGTATATTGTGGTATTTTAGGCCATTTGTACCCTTGATATGTAGTTTATAGCGGTGGATGAGTGGGGTAATTTTTCTTTTATTATTTTACATTAAAGTGCCATAAATAAATATATATACAATGATGAAATTATTTGCATCACTAAAAACTCAATGTGGCATTAGAAAGTAAATGAATTACATATTAGTAGGAGAAACTATAAAATTGATTTCTATTTATTCTATTTATTATGTGTCTTGATTTCATTAATAATTTACTGCTTTTTCTTTTAATATTTAATAATAATTAGTTGATTTCATCTTTCCTTGTTTTTTGGGTGGGGGATTCGTATTTCCTATCCACTATTCCTTTTTTTGGATGTATATATAATTAATTTGCATATTTATGTGTTCACTACTAGAAAAAAGCCATTTAGCGACGGCTAGCCTTCACTAAATATGAAATAGCGACGGCACATCGTCGCTAAAAGGTCCGTTGCTAATTTACGCGCCGCTAATTTTTTAGCGATGGATATCGTTGCTAATTAGCGACAGCTAAACGTCGCAAAACATACCGTCACAAATTTTCCGGTAACGACATCGGCTGGCGCGTTAGCGACATTTTGCCGTCACTACCTAGTGATGTGTAGCCGTCGCTAGTTAATGACGATTAGCCGACGCTAGTTAGTGACGCATAATCGTCGCTACCTAGTGACGCCTAGCTGTCACTAGTTAGTGACTCGTAGCCGTTGCTAGTTAGTGATGCATTACGGTCTCTAGTTAGTGTAGTTAGTAACTCATAGCCGTCGCTTGTTAGTGACTTGAAGTCGTCGCTAGTTAGTGACGCGCAGCCGTCGCTAGTTTGTTTGTGACTTATAGCTGTCACTAGTTTGTGACAATTGACCTTCACTAGTTTTTTCAAACAATTCTCAATAACTCGCTCTATCCATTTCTTAATCCTCTTACATACATTCCAATATTGTCATCGATTTCACACAAATGCAACAACCAGGGTACTGAATTATTTTTCATTAATACAAAATATGATTAACAAAATGTCATGTCATTCGACAATTAAAATACATAAGGTTACAATTTCCTTTATAAGACAAAAACTGAGCTCAAATTCCTCGTACCGCAGGATCGAGCAAAATATTTTTCAGGCAAGATCATGAAAACAACAATGAACAACTTGGGTGCCCAAATTCCTCTCCTTGCTGGTCAATTGATTCAACTTCTTGGCAAACACTCCACTGTACCATCCCAGAATGGTTCAATTCAAACCAACACTGTCCTTTCTTAGATATTTCATTGGGGCTTGTATCTGCTGCAGAAGATCATGCAAAGAGAAACAATTTAAGAAAGTGAAATTTGTAATGACCTAAACGACATGGCAGCTCATAAAATACACAGCATCTATTTACCTGCTTTGGTTTTCAGAAGTCCAAGTGACGAACAATATCAGTAAAGATGAGAGACACAACCACTTCAACATATAAAACATATAGCTAACTACTGTACAAGAATGTAATGCTGTTATTACCTTTTTTGTGTATGTAATAAAATTCATGGATATTGGACATTCCTTCAAACAACCATTGCAATGAACAACTTGGGTGCCTAAATTCATTAACATATGAGTTCAGCAATTCATCACCTAGTTCTCAACAAAACTTCAGCAGCTTCAGTAGTTGATCAAGCAATAAATGCTTTCATTATGTCTTTTCCAAAGCTTAGTTTTACAGTTAAGATGTAACTAATTTACAAAGTAATGTTAGCATGCCACCTGATACATTATATGCTGGTTATTAGCTAACTAGAATTATTTTTTAAAAATTTTGAGGTTGGAGGTTCCCTCCCACAAGCCTTTTTGGGATTATTGGGTTCTCTCTTAATGAGAGCTAAACACCCTTCAACAAGATAGGTTGAAAGGGAAGGTAAGTCTCTCAAACATCACTCTGTTTCTAAGTTGCAGAGGGATTTTCCAGTCCATCGTCCCATTATGAGATTATAACAGTACTACCTAACACTCAGGTTCAAAACAAGTTATAAGATCTCTTTTCAATAACTTTACATGAAAACATCCAATTTTTTGAATAACTTTAGAACATCCGATTTTATTGATTAAATGGTTCCTAACATTAATATATAATACTTTTACTACAAAATTTCTAGCCATGGATGTTAGAAAGCTAGCCATTCAATAACAGGTGTAATTCCACGTGGTCAAGGCAAGGACCACAGTGGCTTTATATTTGGCGAGGCCTCTTCTCCCATTACTAATTGGTTTTGGATTGGACTTTAACATGGTATAAGAGCCCAATGTCGTCACTAACCTATTTGTGAGTTGTTAGCCTATAGTTGTCATGACCAATGTGGCAAGCCACTTTCAGTTGTTTTGTCAGCCTGCACGTGAAGGGGTGGGAGTGGCGTAATCCCACATTGTCAGGTTAAGGGATTTCATAGCACTTATATTATGATGAGACCCATCAATCCACTATCTATTACTTCTGGATTGGATGCTTCAACAACAAGAATGAACAAGTTAATCATTTCATTAGTACCTGATAAGCAACTGAAATTAGCTCCTGAATGTGGAGAACTAACCAATCACCAAAGCTCTGTCCATTAGAAGCTTTTCTCCTCGCCAAAGAGAGATAAAAAATGAGCAGGATTCTTTCCTATAGTTTTTGGGAGGTAGCTCAAACACCTACCATCCAACACAGAATTTAATCAGGCTACTTTATTTCCAGTCAACCACAAGCAGAATCTTTGTTAAAAATATTACAGAAAACCATCTAAAAGGTCAGACAACAATTCAGCTTTTGGTTTTCTTTAAAGACTGCAGCTGCAAAACCTAGAACTTGTTTTCTGTATCTATTTTCTTTTGAATGAATAAGTGTGTCCTTCGTGACTTAGCACATCCTTATGTTCATCACACTTTATCTGAATCAAGTTGAGGTTGGTTAGACAAAGTTCCTTATACAGTTAATTTCTTTAAGTTGTTTTGGCATTACAAATCCATGTAAACTACAAAGTGGCCAGTTCATGCCAGTTCATACCAGGATGTATAGGACAAGATATGTGGAGTAGTCGAATTATTATGGCACGTACTAGATTCCCAATCCTAAAAAGTCATGTAGAAAATTAAAAAAAAAACACGCAAACTCAGGTTCAGTGTATAGAAGGAAATGAGTTTCTGTAACTACAGAAAGAAAAAAAAAACATATTTCAACAACCCCCTTCCAATCCACCCATCTCAGATATCTGCCCCTAGACAAATAGGCACATGATCATTTGCAAATACTCCAGGGGAAAAAAACTAAATAAATATTCATAGAAAAAATGAAATCATGGACATACTCTGAATCAGTTTCCTCATCCAGCATCTGAAATAGATTATACTCAATTTGCTCATCAATAATTGAAACCTAAAGTTACACACAATCAGTTGAAATTTTCATTGGGGAAACAGAAAAGAGAAGAAAAAACAAAAAAGATGGTAGAAGAAAATATATTCATCACTGACAGGATCCTTCTCAATAAGGTGCCGCAAGGTGGAGACAGCAAGATGCCTCAGGGTTGGCTGTTCAGAAGGAAATCACTTATTAATGGAGGAAGAAAAAAGAAAGTACGTTTACCATATTCAAATGTACAGAAACAACAACCTGTCTGGAGGATAGAGTTGACAGAATAACTTGCACATGGGCATGCACTGAAGCAGCTTGTGGAGCAAACAGAACAAGCTGCATGTAAAACGTAATTTCTCCTTCTCTATCTCCTTCTCTGCAGCTAAAACAAAACAAATTTGATTGAAAACGATTGAAACAATTTAAGGGCAATGAAATTTCTTAAAGCTTTCATAGACCCTCTAGATTGAAAAAGATTGTTCTCGACTTGCTATCTCATTCTCTGCAGCCGAAACAAATCTAACCGAAATAAAAACCTTAAAACCAAACAAGAAAAAGGAGAAGAGGAAGGAGAAGAGAACCTATTGTGAGTAGAGGAAACGACACAGACGATCGGCGAAGAACAAGTGCGAAGACGCGACGACTGCTTCTGCTGGTTGAATTGGAAACAAAGATCCTCGGATTGATGAGGAAAGCAGAGTTAGAGGCGATTCTGGGGCGCCTAGTGAAACAAAACAAAACACAGAATCAACATCTGGTAACCCATTTGAGATTCCCTATTCTTCAACGAATCCGACGAGTAATCCAAGATGGAGACCACAATCCATTGTTGAAAGCGGAAATTCGCGTAGGGAGAGGCTTTATCGGAGACGACCTTGATGGAATTCCAGTTGATTTGAGGGAGAGACAAGGACTCGATCGAGTGCTGGGACTGAGACTGGAGAAAGAAGAGGGAGGCGCTGTCAGTGGAGTTGTAAAGGTAGAAGACGCCATCGACGGTGGCGATAAGGAATAGGACAGTGATGAGTTCTGTTTTTTCTTCACCCAGGAGAACAGTCACGCCTGGAGAAGGGGAAGGGAATTTTAATTCAAAATAGAGACGGCAAACTCTCGCTTCCTTATCTAAACTAGCGCGTCTGGCCTTCGTTAGTACTTAAGATAATACAAAAGCATAACTGGTTTCCCTTAAGTAGATTTAACAAATTAATATTCCTAATATCTATAAAAAAAAATTAGTTGAAATTCAAGAGATTTTTACTTTCTTTTTTCTCTTCTAGAAAAATAGTTGAGGTGAATAAATTTTCTAATTTAAATTATAATCTATATTTTTTAACTATAAAATAAAATTAGTGAAAACAAGCCGTCACTAAACATTAGTGACAGCCAGCAGTTGCTAAACCTTTATCAAACTTTAAGGTACACATCTCTAATTTAGCGAAGGCTAACCGTCACTAACTTAGCGAAGGCTAACTGTCACTAATTAGCGAAGGTAAGCCGTCACTAGACTTAGTGACTGCTAACCGTCGCTAAATTAGCGAGGGCAAGCTATCGCTAAATTTAGCGACGGTTAACCGTCACTAAATTAGCTAGGGCAAGCTGTCACTAAATTTAGTGACGGGTAGCCGTCACTAAGTTAGAGAGGGCAAGCCTTCACTAATTATGGCAATAATTTTATAAAATTCTTAAGCTGTTTGAATTTGAGCCAACAAATCCAACAGAATTAATGAACATATACGTATAATAGTGTTATTCATTTGTTTATGTTCAAGAACAGTTTAATTAGTGTTTATTTATTTATATATTATTTTATGTCCACTTACTTAAACATAATTTGTATTTATTGGTGTCAAATATATCTGTTTCTTAATTTCGATATGTATTTTTTGCATATATTTGTATTTTTTCTGACTTGTTCCTTTATGTTTGATTATTTATATTATTCACAAAAGTATTTATTTACATTAATGTGCGTTAATACTTGTTACTAAATGAAAAAACATGACACTGCTACAGTGCTATTTCATAAACAAATGAACACAGACAGAAAAATAATGTCCATTTAGTGTTTATATTCATGTTCATATTAGACACTAGTTAAAAAAATGAACACAAATAAGAAGCATTTATAATTAGATCGTATTCTACTGAAAGCGTATAGCCAGTTAGGATGTTCCAGTTGTTCAACAATGACATGTACCCTCTTATATATAGCCCATTTTTTCTTTTTTCTTTTTCTTGTATATAGTGTACAAATTAAATTAACCCAGTTGACAATTTTTTGGGATTTTGTTAAGTTTAGCGACGCTAACCGTCACTAAATAATTAATATAATTTTCATTAAATAGATTATTTGTTAATTACTCAAAAAATATTTAGAGATTTGCATGCTTAATTAATCAAATTAAAAATTATAATTATACAATTATAATGTTAGCGACGCATAACCTGATAGCCAAAGGCTATCGCCTCTATCTGGCCGAACTCCCTGCCACAGTCATGGCCAGAAGAAGCTGGCGCTACCCGAGAAAAGTTGTGATCAGGCACCTCGGGAGATAGCCGAAGAGCTCCGAGCCCGGCACACCAGGACACTACTCGCCCCCCCAGGGTCGTGAACAGATCGCCTTCGGAAAAGTGGCACCAAACATAGCGAGCCGAACACGATATCCCCGAAGGCGGAACTCCCTGAAGCTGGGAACCCCCGAACTGAGGGCTTGTTTCCCGAAGAGGCTCTGTCCGTACCAAAGGACGACCTCACCCAGGGACCTCGGGAGTACGGCAGGGGTATTTATGGAAGCATTTAAGGAAGCCTCTGACACATCCAATCACAGACGCCACAAGCCGCCTCAAAAGGCGCTCTGCCACGCTGACGCCATCAAAATCACATCATGGCCCGTCTCAGCACATGGCTCAAGGTAACCTACTATCTGTCTCCTATGCCCAGAAAGTCAGGAACGTCCGACCGAACACGTGTCGCGATCTGAACGGGCTAGGCACTCCTATAAATACCAGGAGTTAATACCAGACAGAGGTTGGTTGGCTGGCGAAATACGGCTCCCATTACCAGGCAAAACTCCTCAGCCCTTTGTGCTATTTTCTCTGCCTTTCTCTCAGCCACCACTGACTTGGGCGTCGGAGGCTCCCCCCGGAAAAACACTTCGGGGGCCTCCTAACCTTTTGTTTCTGAGCTTTCAGGCACTCTCCTTTGGGCTGTCCAGTCCACCAGGCGTTCTTCCTCCCAGAAGTCCCTCCACCAGTCACTATGACTATAAACGATGAGGCCCCTGGCCATCATTTGGCGCCGTCTGTGGGAACCCGCTCTGAGATCGCCGTCGTTGAGACTCGGCGTTCTAAGGACAAGGGACTCCCGAGGTCCCCGTCCGCGCCTGAGATACAACCGGTTGCTGAGCAAACACTCCCAGGGACTTCTGCGCCCGAGGAAGACCGCCCTCTGGTAGTCACTATGAGTTTCTTGAGGGACTTTCAGCGTTCGGCCGTGTCTGAAATGACACAGCAGATCGGCCGAAGGTGGCCACAGCAAGCACAGGCCCAGAGACCCCCCTCAGTAACACGCCCTCGGGAGAGGAGCCCCAAGCCCACACATCGCAGTTCGGGGAATGGAGACCCTCGCGAAGAATCATCCGCAGAAATTATGGCCCTCGGGAAACGTTCTGTGGGACAAACCAGGTCCAAGCAGCCGAGAGTCTCACAGCGAAGCAGTTCGTCAACTGAGGCGAGGTCCTTGTCCCCTCAGCGCCGAACTCGCCCCTCGAAGAGGCGCCGACGATCCCCATTCCCTGAAAAAGGCCCTAGCGCCACAGTGCTCATGGAGAAGATATTAGCACGGCTGGACAGAGTGGAAAAACAAGTGGCCAGAAGATCCGTTTGGGCCAGACCCTCGGGAACATCCTGCGAGGATGACCCCCCTTTTTACTCAGGCCGTCATTGAGGCAGCCATGCCAGGCGAGTTTAGAGTACCTCGGTTGGAAATTTATGATGGCCGTACTGATCCGCAAGCCCACCTGACGAAGTATAGATGGAGCATGATAATACACGGTGCTGATGACGCTACCATGTGCAAGTGCTTCGAAGTCACCCTCACAGGGCCAGCCACGGCGTGGTACAATTCCTTGCCTCCAGGGACCATTATTGAGTTCCGGGAGTTGTCCACAGCCTTCACCCAGCAGTTCATTGGGAGCAGACCTACTGCGAAGATGCCTGTACAGATGTTCGACATAGAGCAGAGGAACGGAGAAACCATCCGAGACTATGTCGAAAGATTCAACAGAGAAACTCTGAGCGTCCCAGACTTCCGGCCCGAAATCCGCATTCTTGCTATAACACGGGGCCTTCGGCGAGACTCACAGCTGTCCTATGAGTTCTCAAAGGATCCCCCGGAGACCCTCGGAGAACTTTACCTTAGGGCGGAGCAACACATGACAGTCGAGGAACTGAGGATGGCCGGGCCAAAATCTGATCATCACCACGCCGAAGGGTCCAGTCAACAAGCTCGGCATCCTACCGAACAGGCAGGACGACCTCGGAGGATGCGGGGAAGGAAACCCCAAAGTTTCACACCATTGAGCACTACACGGACCAACATTCTCATGGCGCTGGAAAGGCAGGGGAAGCTAATTCGGCGGCCAAGGGCCATGGCTGCCGATAACAAAAAGAATGCCAAGAAGTCCTGCCAGTTTCATCGCGACCACGGCCATGACGCCGAAGATTGCTTCCAGCTGAAGAAGTACATAGAGTCGCTGATAAAACAGGGCCAACTTCGGAAATACCTGAGGATGCAACCCCCGAAAGACAGAAAAATGGAGGAAGAAAGGGCTGAAGATGAGGACTATGACTCCGACAGGCGGAGAAACCGAAGTCCAAAAAGGCGCCCCCCACCTCCAGCAAGGGTGATCCAAACCATCACCACGGGGCTCCCATCCTCGGAAAGAAAGCGGAAAGCCAGAGAAATTGCAGTCATGGACTATCAAAAGTCCATCAAAGAAACTGGCTCGCAAAGATAGCACCACCGTCGTCTTCCCCCCACAACGATCCGCTGCTGATCACGACAAAGATAGGGAACTGAGGCGTCAAAAGAGTATTGCTTGATGATGGCTTAAAAGCTGACATCCTATTCTCGCACCTGCTACCGAGCTTGGGCATCTCCAGCAGCAAACTAAAGCCTGTCACCTCGCCTACTTTCGGGGTCGATTCTGAAGATTTCAGGATCTCAATAATAACATGCTCTTATGTTATTTACTTATGTATATGCCATATGCATATATGTTCTTTGTGTTCAACATGAATATAGACATACATATTCTGTCAAACACACCTAGCATGCCACTAAGATCATTCATAAAATTAAATCCTTAGCATGCTACTAAAGCAAGAAAGGATGTGTACCTTCCTTCTTGATAATCTTGTGCGGAAATGGAAGGAAGGACTTGATCTTAGAGGAGCACCTTGAGGCTTGAATTGAGATGAACAATCTCAATTTAATTCCACCCACAATGCTCTCAAAGAATGTCTATTATTTCGGCTCTCTAAAGGAATGAAAGGAGGAACTTTTTCTCTCAAGAAAAATGGTGCAAATTGAGTGTAAAATTCGTGCTCCAAATGGCCAGCCACTAAAGGCTATTTATAGATGACCAAAAGGCACACCTTTACACCAAGAAAGGTGTCTTTTAAGCCAAAGAACACTTCCTTTGGCTAAGGGTCATGTATGGTGGCGAAAATACATGTCTTTTAGCCAAGGAACACTTCCTTTGGCCTATAACCACCCATAACTACCTTATGGGCGAAAATACATGTCTTTTAAGTCAAGGAATAACCACCTCAACCACCTCATGGCCTAAAATACATGTCTTTTAAGTCTAAAGGACATCACATTTGGTGCAATAACCACCTCAACCACCTCCATGGCCGAACATACATGTCCTTTAAAGTCAAAGGACATCACTCTTGGTGCTATAAGCACCCTATGGCCGAATATACATGTCCATTCACCCAAGGAACACTTCCTTTGGATGAAAGGACATGTTCTTTTAGCCAAGAGTTATTTCTTTTGATGAAGAGACATACCTTTACACAAAAGATGTGTCTCTTGGTGGTTTTGAGCTAAAAACAAGGTGAGCTGGCACAAAGCTAGCTCACTATGCTACTTATGCACCATTGAGCTCCTTTGAGCTCCAACCAAGCACCATGAACTGAGGTCCAGCTCCTAGAGCTGACCTTGAGCTGGAGTTAGCTGCTTTCAGCTGAAGTGAACTGAAGTCCAGCTACATTCAGCTACCAAAAGCTGAAGTGAGCTGACTTGAGCTGACTTGAGCTAACTTGAGCTGAAGTCCAGCTACTTTGAGCTACTTATAGCTGAAGTGAGCTGACTTGAGCTGAAGTCCAGCTACATTCAGCTACCAGAAGCTGAAGTGAGCTGACTTGAGCTAACTTGAGCTGAAGTCCAGCTACATTCAGCTACCATAAGCTGAAGTGAGCTGACTTGAGCTAACTTGAGCTGAAGTCCAGCTACTCGGAGCTGACTTATAGCTGACTTGAGCTGACTTGAGCTAACTTGAGCTGAAGTCTAGCTACTTTGAGCTACTTATAGCTGAAGTGAGCTGACTTGAGCTAAAGGGAGCTACTTCTAGCTGCCTTAGATAGCTGTTCAAGCTAGAGTTAGCTCAATGAGCTCAAATCCTATCTTAAAAGGATCTTGGTGCGCCAAGAATTCCAACAAACTCCCACTCGCACTAAGATGCTTTTAAACTTCCAGCTCCCACTCAAAACAAAACTCCTTAATCCTTATAGCCGAAATAATCCAGACACTTCTACATATATAGAGTTGTGGGTGCGACCTCAGGCACACACACACCAAGTCTCTTCTATTGAGGTTGTTAGACTCTCAATAGAAGATTGTCCTCTCCTCATAGTTTGAACTTCTTCAAACTTTCTTTGAACACATCAAATTCAAGTGTGTTGCTTAAACACATCAAGCTTGCTTGAACACATCAAGTTATGCCTTTCAGACCCCAGACATATGATACACTTCTTAATCACAATCAGTCTCTTTCTTAGAATTTCAACTCCTTGAAATCCATGATTGTATTAAGCATTGAGTACTCATTTCAATCACTTGTCATTCAATCTAGCATACTACTCACAGTAATATGTGGGCCCAAGATTGAATTTAGTGAACGTGTATCATCTTAATGTCTTTCCTTTTAGCTTCAACTACTTAGGTCAATGAGTTAACATGATTACCCAAAAGGAGGATACTCCAGTCTCATTTCTCTAAGACCTTCGACAACCAATCAAAGTAATCATAATTAACTCAACTTCCTAATAGCAAGCCATAGTCACTAAGAGTCTGATTCGAAGAATCTCACACTAAGCAAGAACAGAGACAACTTGCTTAAATTCTTCTCTGGTCGTATTTCATGGTCATGGAACACTTGGAAACACATCCATTAAAGTTCCATAATACACTTCTAAGGTGTTTTACTCATGTCACTCCCACTTGGAGTGATCTCCATTCCAATTGAGGAGTGTGTCATTTCTCCCTCTTAAAACACCATGAAGTGTACTCCTCTTAACATATAAAAGGAGGACATGTCAATAACCATGAAATTTCTCCATGTAAGCCTTAGCTTACATCTAACATAGGCTAGGATGTATGAATGGTCATACAAACTGAATGCACCAAAGCATTGAATCTTGATTACTCATAATCAAGGCGACCATAAAAGCTAAAGTGTCATGTGTTGGAGCATGACTCCCACTTAAATGTATCATTCACTTAAGTTTCATTTAAGTCTTTAGCCAGTCTCATCCTTAATCTTACACAAAGATCAAGGGCGAATGACTTGTGTGAGAAAGTCATCCTCTGCCTATGTTTGACATGTTCATTTGTTCGTTGTGATTCATAAAATTGAACTGAGTATTTCATAAAATAATCTGTATTATTTTAAAGAAAAAGAATACTTAACATGTGTGACACCAAAGAGGTGAAGTACATCCAACATTTACATTCTTCTAAGACCCATTGCTCTAACATGTCGAGCAAATACAAGTGGTGGCAATGGCTTAGTGAGAGGATCTGCCACCATCAGGTCTGTAGAAATGTACTCAATCCTAACTTCACCCTCTTCAATTGCATCCCGCACAAAGTTATATTTCATGCTAATGTGCTTGGTTTTTCCATGGTATTTGGGGTCCTTAGTATAAGCCATGGCTGCCATACTATCACTGTAGATAGTAATAGGTCTCTCAATAGAAACCTTGGACTCCAAATTCTTAAGGAAATAACCTAGCCAAAGGGCTTCTTGTACAGCTGAGGCACATGAAACAAATTCAGCCTCCATTGTGGACAATGCTGTACAAGTTTGCTTCTTACTACACCAAGTAGTAGCACCACCATTTAGCATGAAAAGATAACCAGATGTAGACTTGCTGGAGTCTCTATCCCCACCCCAATCAGCATCAGAATAGCCACGTAAACCAAGGTCTTTACCTTGGTAACAAAGCCAATAATCCTTAGTACCCTTGAGGTACCTTAGGATCCTCTTGACATTCTTCCAATGCTCCAGACCAGGGTTGGAAGAATATCGTGCTAAAAGACCAACCGCTTGGCTGATGTCTGGCCTTGTACATAACATGGCGTACATCAAGCTACCAATGGCACTTAGGTAGGGAATCTGAGCCATCTCTTCCTTCTCCTTTGGAGTCTTAGGACATAAGTCCTCTCCAATCTTGCAACCATATGCAAGAGGTGTACTCATGGGCTTTGCATTTGTTAAGTTGAACCTTGCAAGAATCTTATCAATATAAGGTTCTTGAGAAAGGGCCAATAGCCTTGCCTTTCTATCCCTCAGGATCTTAACCCCTAGAATAAAGGCAGCCTCTCCCATGTCCTTCATGTCAAAGGTGGAAGACAACCATCCCTTGATGGTACTTAACAATGCAAGCCCATTACTTGCAATCAGTATATCATCTACATATAGAGTCAATACTGCAAAACTAGACCCAGAAGAGTACAAGTATACACAATGGTCTTCATGCATCATCACAAAGCCATAGTTTGTGATTGCATGGTGAAACTTCAAGTACCACTGTCTTGAAGCTTGCTTAAGACCATAGATAGACTTCTTTAGTCTACATACCTTGTCCTCTTGACCCTTTTGGACAAACCCCTCAGGTTGTCTCATATATATCTCCTCACTCAATTCACCATTGAGAAAGGCTGTCTTTACATCCATCTGATGTAACTCTAAGTCTAGATTTGCCACAATGGCAAGTAATATCCTGATGGAAGTGAATTTCACAACAGGAGAGAAGGTGTCTTTGAAATCAACACCCTCCTTCTGTGTGAAACCCTTGGCCACCAACCGGGCCTTGTATCTTTCGATACTTCCATCAGAGTTCACCTTGATCTTGAGAACCCACTTGTTCCCAATTGCCTTACGGCCTGGAGGAAGATCACTTAACTCCCAAACCCCATTGAGATGCATCGAATGCAACTCATCCTTCATTGCATTTAGCCACTCTTCCCTTTGTTCACCCTCAAGAGCCTCCTCAATGTTACTTGGCTCATCTATCTCAGATGCAACCAAGTTTGCCTCACTATCCAGGATCCACCATTCTTTAGGTGGTCCAAATTTCCTCATTGATCTTCTCAATATAGGCTGAGATGGAGGCAACTCATGCTCCATCTCTTGAGGCTCAACATTTTGCCCTTGAGTATCCTCAACTCCCTCTTGAACAAAACCTTCCTCTTGGAAGTCTTGCTCATGTTGGTCCACAACAACAGGGATTTCTAGAGCCATTGCTCCACGTGGTTGAGGTACTCCCTCTAGAGTAGGTGCATGTGTCCCAAGTGTCCTTATGACACTTGGTTGACCCTCATCTAGGATCTGGCTTAATGAGGTTAAGTCACCACACTCACCAACTTTGGGGAACTCATCCTCCACAAAGTTAGCATTCCTTGCATCAAAGATGTTCCCAATTTTGTGACTTACATCCAAGAACACATAACCCCTAGATTGTTCAGCATAACCAAGGAAGGCACACTTCCTCCCTCTTGGACCCAACTTTCCCAAAGGGTGGTCCGTTATGTGAACATAAGCTAAACAACCCCAAGGGCGTAAATAGCTTAGGTTAGGAGTTTTCTTCTTCCATAACTCATATGGAGAAGAATTCACATTCTTGGTGGGTACTCTATTAAGGACATGAACTGCACACAGCAGTGCATCACTCCAATAAGTGATGTCTAAATTGGCCTTTGCCATCATGGAACGTACCATGTCCATAAGAGTTCTATTCTTCCTCTCAGACACTCCATTCTGTTGGGGTGTCCAAGGAAGAGTGAACTCCCTCTCAATACCCTTCAAGTCACAAAATGCCTTGAATGCATTTGATGTATACTCTCCACCCCTATCTGTCCTCAAGGACTTAACCTTCTTACCTACTTGGTTCTCAACCAAGTGCACATACTTCTCAAAGCATGCCAAGGCCTCTGCCTTGTTTCTCAGTAAGTAGATGTGGGTGAATCGAGTATAATCATCTGTGAATGTGATGAAGTACTTGAATCCATTTCTGGATTCAACCCTCATTGGCCCACACAGGTCAGAGTGAACTAAACTTAGTGCCTCACTTCTCCTAGTTGCTTTGCCAAAAGGCTTTCTTGTGGCTTTGCCCTCTAGGCATGATTGGCAACTTGGAAGGACAACCTTGGTCAAGGAACCTAGCAAGCCACTCTTGGCTAGCTTGTCCATTCTATCTTGACCAATATGACCCAACCTCTCATGCCATCTCATTTCATTTGTGACCTCTGTCACATAGCAACTAGGACTTGCAACAGAATGGTCAGTTGGCTTTAACTCATAAAGCCCATTATTAACTGAACAAGTGCACACTATCTGATTATCTTTAATAATAGACACACTATTATTAAAGAAATTAAAGCAATAATTGTACTTCAACATACAACTTATAGAAATCAAATTTCTACAAATGTTTGGTACATACAATACATCTATTAGATACAAATATCCAATATCTATAGGAATCCTACATGTTCCTATGCCTTCCACTTCCAGCCTGGCATCATTTCCTACTGAAATGTGCTTAGCTCCTTTTGAGAGCTTCCTGTAGGCCACAAACCAGGACTTCTCCCGTGCTATGTGGTCTGTTGCTCCCGAGTCTACAATCCACAAAGAATTGCACTCAGTTAGTAATGTACATGACACAACATGTACAATGGAAGTAGAAGGGTATGTATGTACCTTGGGTGGACCTTTGCAATCCTTTGCAAAGTGTCCTTTATACCCACAGTTGAAGCACTTTAGCTTGCTTATGTCCCGTTTCTTCTTGAACCTTTTCTTAGAAGCAGGAACTTTTCCCTTGCCCTTCCTTGGCCCTCCTTTTCCACCATTCTTCTTCCATCCCTTCTGGATAGAAGATGAGGCAACATATGCCTTAGAATGGTCCTTGAGGGCCATTACCTCAGCCTCAAGGAGGAGGTGACGGGCAATGTCATCAAATGACATTATTTGAGGGTTATGGCGTAAGTTGACCTTCATCAACTGCCATTCCTCATCAGGCAAGGAACGAATTATTGCTTGCACTTGTTGCTCATCAGTGAGCACATGCCCTGCCGTCTTGAGTTGGTGGATCATGCGTGACATCTCACGCAAGTGAGCACTCATAGAGTGATCAGCACGCTTCACATAATTCTCAAACCTGAGAATCATCGAGCGTTGTTTCTCTACAGAAACATCTCCATACTTGGCCTTGACAGAGTCCCATATGGCCCTGGCCCCCTCAAGCATGGAGAATTCCACCATAATCTCATCCACCATAGTGGAAAGGAGAGTGACTCTACACATAGAGTTCTTCTTTAGGAATGCCTCATAGGCAGTCTTATCCTCTCCCTCAGCAGGAGGCATGATCTCTTGAGTGAGTACATCAAGAGTATCTTGCTCAGTTAAAATGAATTTGACTTTCTGTTGCCAAATTGAATAGTTTTCACCATCCAATTTGAGGTCACGGTTTAATTCAGCAACAATATTCTTACAAGCCATCTACATTGATGCAATTCACATGTTTTAGTTCAATTTACACAACAAGACTCAACAAAGCAACATGTGTATGAAAACAACTTCTAACATGCTCATATATGGCAAAAGAGATGCATATAGCATTCGATCAGAAATACACAAACATGCCTTCATTGCTTCATACACATATCCTTCATTAACCTTCATCGAAATCATACACATATGTATGATCCTAAATCATGCTCACAACATGTAACATATACATATTCATGACCTAGGCTCTGATACCAATTGAAGATTTCAGGATCTCAATAATAACATGCTCTTATGTTATTTACTTATGTACATGCCACATGCATATTTTGTTCATTTGAGTTCAACATGAGTTCATATAAGCATGCATCATTCTAATTTGTTTAACATATTTTATGCATTTGATATAACATGTTGTATAGCATGTTTTTACATACATATTGTGTCAAACAAATCCTAGCATGCTACTAAGAACATTCATGTAAATAATAAATGAAACCTAGCATGCTACTAAACCAAGAAAGAATGTGTACCTTCCTTCTTGGTTATGTGTGGCGAAAAAGAGGAAGAACTTGATCTTGGAGGAGCACCTTGAGGCTTGAATTGAGATGAACAATCTCAATGTAAATCCACCCACAATGCTCTAGAAAAGTGTTTAATATTTCGGCCTCTAAAGGAAATAGGAGGAGGAAACTTTTCTCTCAAGAAAATGGAGCAAATGGAGTGCAAAATTCGTGCTTAAAATGGCCAGCCACTAAAGGCTATTTATAGATGACCAAAAGGCACACCTTTACACCAAGAAAGGTGTCTTTTAAGCCAAAGAACACTTCCTTTGGCTAAGGGTCATGTATGGTGGCGAAAATACATGTCTTTTGGCCAAGGAACACTTCCTTTGGCCTAAGAGGCATGTCCCTTTGGCCAAGAGACATGTCTTGGCCGAAATGATGTGTCTCCTTGGCCAAGGAACATGTCTTTTCTAGCCAATGCCGAAAATACATGTCCTTTAAGGCCAAAGGACATCACTCTTGGTGCTATAACCACCTCAACCACCTCATGGCCGAATATACATGTCTTTTAAGGTCAAAAGACATCACTCTTGGTGCTATAACCACCCCATGGCCGAATATACATGTCTATTCACTCAAGGAACACTTCCTTTGGATGAAAGGACATGTTCTTTTAGCCAAGAGTTATTTCTTTTGATGAAGAGACATACCTTTACACAAAAGATGTGTCTCTTGGTGGTTTTGAGCTAAAAACAAGGTGAGCTGGCACAAAGCTAGCTCACTATGCTACTTATGCACCATTGAGCTCCTTTGAGCTCCAACCAAGCACCATGAACTAAGGTCCAGCTCCAAGAACTGACCTTGAGCTGGAGTTAGCTGCTTTCAGCTGAAGTGAACTGAAGTCCAGCTACACTCAGCTACCAAAAGCTGAGCTGAAGTGAGCTGACTTGAGCTGACTTGAGCTAAAGTGAGCTGAAGTTGAGCTACTTATAGCTGAAGTGAGCTACTTAACTTGAGCTGAAGTCCAGCTACATTGAGCTACTTATAGCTGAAGTGAGCTGACTTGCTGAAGTAACTTGAGCTGACTACTGAGCTACTTGAGCTGAAGTGAGCTGACTTGAGCTGAAGTCCAGCTACATTCAGCTACCATAAGCTAAAGTGAGCGGACTTGAGCTGACTTGAGCTAACTTGAGCTAACTTGAGCTGAAGTCCAGCTACTTTGAGGTACTTATAGCTGAAGTGAGCAGACTTGAGCTAAGGGGAGCTACTTCTAGCTGCCTTAGATACCTTTTCAAGCTATAGTTAGCTCAACGAGCTCAAATCCTATCTTAAAAGGATCTTGGTGCGCCAAGAATTCCAACAGATTCATCCGAAGTCCCAGACCTCGGGTAGAGTGATCTCCCGTTGACAATGAAAGGGACTTCGGTAAGCGGAGCAGCTGAATTGACTTCCGGTAAGCAGAGTGATCTCCCGTTGACAATGAAAGGGACTGGCGAGAATCATCGTCATGGACGTCCCATCCTCGTACAACGTCATCCTTGGAAGACAGACAATGGGGAACCTGCATATTCGCCCTGATGTGAAGTACTTGACTGTCACATTCGCGACCAAGGATGGAGATGCAGAGGTCTTCCTAGACCAAGCCGAGGTAAGAAAGGTGTTTGTAAAAAAACGAAAAGCTCCGGCGAGCAACCTCGCGCAAACGATGGAGGCAAAGGCGCTAGAAAAAGGCAAAGAAGAAGATCTCGCCAAAGCAGAAACGGAAGCAGTAGAGCTTGTCCCAGGTCAATCTACCCGAATAGGGAAGAGCTTGGCCGAAGGTGACAAGGAAAATCTTGTATCCTTTTTGCTAGAAAATAAAGGTCTGTTTGCCTACTCGCCAAAAGATATGCCGGGGATAAACCCTGGCATAATACTGCACAGCCTCAAGGTAAGCCCGGAAGCAAGGCCTGTCTGGCAAAAGAAACAAAGCATCTCATCCCACAAAAGCAACTTTGTCGAAACCGAAGTCCAGCATCTCCTAGATGCTGAAGTTATCAGGGAGGTCAAGTACCCCGAATGGTTGAGCAACATGGTCATTGCCACGAAAGAAGGTAGCAGCAAAACTCCGGATGTGCATCGACTTCAGAAACTTGAACGATGCTTGCCCGAAAGACTCATACCCTCTGCCGCCAATAGATCAACTGGTAAATGCAACTGTTGAGTATGGGCTCCTAAGTTTCCTAGATGCCTTCAGTAGCTACCATCAGATAAGGATGAACCCCGAAGATGAAGAGAAGACTGCCTTCATTACCGAGGGAGGAGCATATTACTATATCAGGATGCCCTTCGGGCTAAAAAATGCAAGGAGCCACCCACCAGAGGTTGATGAACAAGGTCTTCAAAGACCAAATGGGGAGAATCAAGAGCGAGCTGCCCGGCTACCACGTTGCAGATTTAGAGGAAACCTTCCAAAAACTCAGAGCCTTCGGGATCCGCCTAAATCCTGAGAACTGCATCTTCGGGGTGACCTCGGGAAAGTTCCTTGGGTACATGGTACCCGAAAGAGGCATCGAGGCTAAACCCGAGAAGATTAAGGCTCTGCTTGGATTCCGAACTCCTACCACAGTCAAAGACGTGCAGAGACTCACCGGAAGAATAACCTCTCTGAGCAGGTTTATTTCCAGGTACGAAGATAGGTGTCGACCCTTCTTCAAAGTCCTCACAAAGGCAGCAAAGATGGAAGGTGACCTCGGAAGGAATGATCTTCCTTGGGATGAAGATTGCCGAAAGGCCTGGGAAGAACTCAAAGTCTACCTGGCCAGCCTGCCGACTCTGCGACAACCTCGGGAGGAAGAGCCCCTCGTACTCTACCTCGCCGTCACAGAAAAAGCTGTGAGCTCGGTCCTTGTGAAAGAAGAAGGGCCAAAGCAATGGCCGGTCTACTATGTCAGCAAGTCCCTGCATGGCACCGGAGTCAGGTACCCTTTGCTTTAAAAAGCTATATATGCCTTAGTGCTTGCAGTGAGAAGGCTGCGGCCATACTTTCAGGCTCAGCCCATCATCGTCCGAAGTAGTCTGCCACTACGGGATGTCATGAAGAGAGTTGATCATTCGGGAAGGCTCTCCAAGTGGTGCATAGAGTTGGGCAAGCACGAAATCACGTATGAGCCTCGGAAGGCCATAAAAGCCCAAGCACTGGCAGATTTTATCGCCGAAATACCCACCACTGAGGAGAGCCATTCAGATCCAAAAGAGGGTGAGCCAGAATGGACCTTGCACAAAGACGGAGCCTCAGGGCCCGAACACCAAGGAGCTGGAACAGTCATCAGGGGCCCTGAAGGCCTGGAGGTAATGAAGGCTATCAAGTTCAGCTTCAACATCACCAACAATATAGCTGAGTATGAAGCCATTATAGCGGGATTACACTTGTCCAGAAAGATTGGCGTGAGAAACTTAAAGGCTCACAGCGATTCCCAGCTGGTAGTTCGGCAGACGGCAGGAGATTATGGGGCGAAGGACCCAATCTTCGCTAAATATCATGAGCTAGTAGCAAAGCTCATCCAAGAGTTTGACACCGTACGGATCGAAAATGCACCTCGGCGGAATAACACTAAGGCAGATTACTTGGCAAAATCAAAAACATATACCGAGGTGCTAGACCATCCGAGCATCTCAGTGCTGAGCATGATGACCTCGGGAACAGGGTGGAAAGATCCAATAAAAAGATACCTCGCAGAGAATTTGCTCCCCGAAGACCCCGGCGATGCTGTAAGACTGCGAAGACACTCCGGAAGATTCATCCTGATTGGCGAAGAGTTATACCAACAGGGATATGCGAATCCGCTGCAGAAATGCGTGGCTGAAGAGGATACTGAAATGATCCTTGAAGAGGTCCACGAAGGCATGTGTAGTTCACATATTGGAACTGATGCCTTTGCAGCAGTGATACTTCGCCAGGGATACTTCTGGCCTACCCTGAGAAAGGACGCAAGATAATTTGTCCGGAAATACGGTAGCTGCCAGAGACATGCAAGAATCCAGAGGACACCCTCGGAAATGGTAACTTCGGCAGACTATCATTAGTCCTTCGCAGTCTGGGGCACAGACCTCGGAGGCGAGAAATTCTGCGTTGTAGCAGCGGACTATTTCTCAAAATGGGTAGAGGAAGAACCACTGGCAACTATCTCGGCAAAAGAAGTGCAGAAGTTCGTATGAGAGAACATCGTATGCGGATTCGGCATACGGAGGATACCGGTAGCTGATAATGGATCCCAGCTCATAGGCAAGGGATTCCAAGAATTCATCGCCGACCTCGGAGTAAAGATGCACTTCGCCCCAATGGCTCACCCCCAAAGCAGTGGGCAGGTGGAAGTATCGAACAGGACCATAAAAGCTGGCCTGAAAAAGAGACTAGGGGAAGCCAAGGGGAAATGGCCGAGAGAACTCCAACGTGTATTATGGAGCTACCGAACGACGCCCCGAAGAGCCACAGGGGAGACTCTTTTCTCACTCGTCTTCGGAACAGAGGCCATTATCCCAGTAGAGATAGTTCAACCTTCAGTACGGGTGCAAGTATTTGATGAAGGTGGTAACGACCTCGGTCTGAGAACCAATCTCGATCTTGTGGCCCAACACAGAGAAATAGCCGAACTGAGAAGAAAAGCTTCCCAGCAAAGAGTGGCCGCGGCTATAAACTTACGAGCCAGGCCAAAAGAAATCAAGAAGGGAGACCTCGTTCTCCAAAAGGCCGACTTTGCACCTCGTAGGCCATCCCATGGCGTATTTTGCGCAAACTGGCAAGGACCCTACCTGGTTCTTGCCGAAGTACGAAAAGGCGTGTACAAGCTTGGCGACGCCGAAGGCGTAGAATTGAAGAATACTTGGCACTCAGACGCCTTGAAAAAATTCTACGCGTAAGGTTGAGCGGAAGAGGTATGTTGTACAAAAAATGTTCTAAGTACAGTAGTATCTTGAGAAAATTCCTTAAGTACAGAAATGAACAAAATTCCGCGCAAGACGCTCGCCATGATAAAGCGTAGATATGGCTTTCCAAAGTCCCTTGAGCCGCCACGCTCGGGAAAGATGGAAAACAAAAATATCGCAGAAGTACTCGCCGTAGCCAGCGCAGAGATAATTTCCTGAGCTCCCTTGAGCGAACGTGCTCGGGAAAATGGGAAGTGAAAAATCTCGCGGAAGGTTTTCCGAACTCCCTTGAGCAAATATGCTCGGGACACCTGGAAAAACAAAAATTTGACTGAAGGTTTTCCGAAGTCCCTTGAGCAATCATGTTCGGGAAAAATTGGAAATGCAAAAGCCTGCAAAAAGACTTAGTCAAATTTTCTCAGACTTTCTAGAATGTCTCTCGAGTAAAACGCACTCAGGACAAAGGAAGGTAAAAAAGTTTCTTTGATCGCAAGTTTTCTGAAGTCTCTTGAGCGAACGTGTTCGGGACGATGGAAATAAAGAAACTTAAAGAAACACTTAGCCAAAAAATCTTCATTAAGAGCAAAGCTGCCTTACAATAACGAAGTGCCCGAAGAAAGAGTACAGAATAGAAGGGAAGGAAAAGGGGCCCTAAAAAAGCCTAAGGGTACGCGGCGTCCTAAGAGCCACTCGTTTGTCCACCCTTTTCCGCCACCTTCCGCGCTGGAATTGAAGGAGGAAGCTTCAGATGTTCGATCTTGGACCATTTCCACCGAGGTCCTCCAGGAATGTTTAGACCCTCTAGAAAAGAGAGGTCCAGACCTGGGAACCTCTGGAGAACCTGGTGCCGAACGAGACAGAAGCCGTCCTGAAACGCGACCTTGTTCATTTGATCAGACTTGTTCTTCTTAAGCTCAAGGTCGTCAAGCTCGTCCTTCAGATCCCCGACCTCCTCTTCCAGCACCTTTATCCGCTCCTCCCCCTTTGGCACCTCCTTCAAAGACTGGACCTCGGCTTGAAGGGCTTTCTTCTCAGACAAGAGCGTGACTATGATATTCTCTTTCTTTGCCTTGTCTTGGAGAAGGTCTTGGTTTGCAGCACGCAGCCCCGCCACGTCATTACGGAGGTCGGCAATCTTCCGGGAGGAGTCCGCCATCAAGACTTCCTTCTCTTTTCGGAACTCCTCCCGAAGGGTGGCAGCTTCCTCCTTCGCAGCATCTGCCAGCTGCTGGTTCTTGGCGGTCAATTTCGAGCACGTCGCTTTCGCCTTTTCTAGGGCCTCTAAGGCCGAAGCTCGGAATGCCGTCTGCCTGGCTACCCGAACTCGGAGAAAGCCGGCGTACCCCAGCAGCTGCAAAGAAGATAAAACGCAAGGTCAGTAAGAGCCGAACACTTAGGATAAAATTGAAGGGGAAGAGCTGTGAAGGATATACCTGAGCAGCATGCTCGGTGATCTTCGCAGCGAGGGTGTTATCCCTCGGATGCGCCGCCGCTATAGCCTTGAAGGAGGCCTCGGTGAGCACCCCCTTCGCAATCTGCTTGGCCATTTCAGGACAGTCCCCGGAGTACAAGTTCATGTCCTCCGTGAATGTCCAGAAAGGCTCCTTCGGTATCTTCCCTTGCGGGACTTTGGCGTCGCGGCGGGCCTTCGCCTCCGCATGTTCGGCCGCCCAGTTCGGGTTAAGTAACTCCCCTGCAGGGCAAAAAAGAGAAGCAGGTCAGAGATAAAGGCAATTCCAGAAAAAACAAAGGAAGTACACTTTGTCTGGAAACAAACCTGGCGGGACCTCGACAACATCGTCCTCGGAGTCCTCGGCCTCCTCGGTCGAAATGCCCTTGCCCTTCTGCTTGCGCTGCTCCTTGGCAGAAGGTACTTCTACCACTACATCAAGGAGGGCCTGCGACGCAGTAGGACTTTGAGGAGGGACGTCGGTTGAAGGGACCTCGGAAGCAGCAGCCTCAGGCGCCGGAATTTCGGCTGTCCCAGGCTCCTCGGCAGTCTCCTCGGAAATTTCTTCTAGAGGAACCTGAGCAGCTCTCTTTGCCCGTTTCCTCGAAGGACCCGCGCCAATAGACTTCCGCCTTCGGGAAGCCGCCTTCTTCGTCTGATCGTCCTTCTCCACTTGGCCGGAGAAGAGGGACTTGTAATAGGCGGCAGTGTTGTCGCCCATCTCTGAAACAGGAGAGAAACATCAGCGTAAGTCCGAGGAAAAAACAGCAAAGGAGTAGAAGATAACTCACTTTCGGCAAATGTTTCGAAAGAAATCTCCTCCTTAAGAAGCTTGACCAACCAGGAATCTTTCCCGGCAATGGCAGGAGCTGGCATCCCGAGGTCAGTCTTGTGCTCCTTTACCACCTTTAGTTCCCGAAGGACCTCTTCGGTCATCAACTTCCAGTTGATTGGAAAAGGGTAAAGGGCGCGCGGAGAGACCTCGGGATCCCAGTCAGAAACAGCCCGAATGCGGGCGTCGAAATCCGCGAACACGGGAGCCAACTCTGGGGTCAGCAGCATCCTCGGATCACCAACGTCCGCATCCAGTGTTCCCTGAGCCCATTTGATCGGAACGTCCGACCAGGCTTCAGCCATCTTCATGAAGAAGAACTTCTGTTGCCACCCCCGCCAGCTATCCTTAGTGGCGAAGGTGAACATGAATTTCTTGCTCCCGGATCCCCGAGGCAGCATGAAATAGAAGCCACCCTTCGGGACCACAGAGAGCTTGTAGTACTGCATAAAAATCCTGAAATGGGGTTTTATCCCGAAGATGCCACACATACAGAGGTAGGCGTTGAAATAGCAGAACGAGTTCGGGGGAAGCTGGTTCACCGCAATGCCATGAAATTGGCAGAACTCGCACACCATCTTCGGGGGAGGATACCGAAGACCGGCCTTCAGCTGGGCTCGGAAAACGGTAACCTCCTTACTATGGTTTGAAAAAGCATAATGGCTGGAACGAGGCAGCCTGGTAACGGCGTAAGAGGGAAGAAAGAATTTTTTCTTCCACCTCTCTAACTTCTCAGGGGTGGTGCAACAAGGATGGGCTAAAAGAGGCTGCCAGCTCTCAGGAATGGGCATTTTCGACATGAAAACGAGTTTGAAAACGGAAGAAAACAGTTTCCAGAGAAAAACTCAGAAGAACACAGGGATCAAAACGCGCTGAAAAACAAAAACCCACCGAAAGATTTGCCAAAATCTGAGGACGCCGTCGTGAAAGTTGGCTGGAAAAAAGGCTCTGATTAAGGAAGCTCCGCCACAGAAAGCAAGAAAAATGCAAGAACAGAGGCAAAGCAGAGAAAAGAGCAAAAGCGTAAAAGGAACTTATGATGAAATGGGCTATTTATAAGCCAGAGGTGGGTAACCGAAACGTCGTCATAAGTACCCTTTGGAGGCGAACCGACGCCGTAATTACTCTCTGCACTTGAAAAGGCGCGCCCTCTGTAACCAACGCGACTCTCCTCCAATGGCAAAGCGCCACGTGTCAACTGCTGCGCAAAAATAGGGGACACGTCCTCCAAACGTCCCTTGAAAGCTGGGACACGTCTTCTGACATCCCTGGAAAACTGGGACGCGCCGCTCAGACTGACACGCTTGGCCAAACAGACCTGCAGAAACAAAAAGCAGACTCCGCCTCGAGGACGCCAAAGAAAAGGCCAAGACCGTAGAGCCCGTGATCTTCGGGCAAAAGGCACATCCTTGGAACAGGTTATGCTTCCAAAAAGACTCCCACAGACGACCTCGGAAAGAGATGCAAAACCGAAGTCTTCCTTCGGCTTTCCAAAGGGGGGCATGTGATAGCCAAAGGCTATCGCCTCTATCTGGCCGAACTCCCTGCCACAGTCATGGCCAGAAGAAGCTGGCGCTACCCGAGAAAAGGTGTGATCAGGCACCTCGGGAGATAGCCGAAGAGCTCCGAGCCCGGCACACCAGGACACTACTCCCCCCCCCAGGGTCGTGAACAGATCGCCTTCGGAAAAGTGGCACCAAACATAGCGAGCCGAACACGATATCCCCGAAGGCGGAACTCCCTGTAGCTGGGAACCCCCGAACTGAGGGCTTGTTTCCCGAAGAGGCTCTGTCCGTACCAAAGGACGACCTCACCCAGGGACCCCGGGAGTATGGCAGGGGTATTTATGGAAGCATTTAAGGAAGCCTCTGACACATCCAATTACAGACGCCACAAGCCGCCTCAAAAGGCGCTCTGCCACGCTGACGCCATCAAAATGACATCATGGCCCGTCTCAGCACATGGCTCAAGGTAACCTACTACCTGTCTCCTATGCCCAGAAAGTCAGGAACGCCCGATCGAACACGTGTCGCGATCTGAACGGGTTAGGCACTTCTATAAATACCAGGAGTCAATACTAGACAGGGGGTTGGCTGGCGAAATACGGCTCCCATTACCAGGCAAAACTCCTCAGCCCTTTACGCTATTTTCTCTGCTTTTCTCTCAGCCACCACTGACTTGGGCGTCGGAGGCTCCCCCCCCGGAAAAACACTCCGGGGGCCTCCTAACCATTTTGTTTCTGAGCTTTCAGGCACTCTCCTTTGGGCTGTCCAGTCCACCAGGCGTTCTTCTTCCCAGAAGTCCCTCCACCAGTCACTATGACTATAAACGATGAGGCCCCTGGCCACCATAACCGTCACTAAATTAGCGACTTTAAGCTGTCACTAAAATTTAGTGATGCATAAACGTCACTAAATTAGCGACGGTAAGCCGTCATTAAATTAGCGACTTTAAGCCATCACTAAAATTTAGTAACGCATAGCCGTCACTAAATTAGCGACGGTAAGTCGTCACTAACGTTAGTAACGCATAACTGTCACTAAATTAGGGACTTTAAGCCGTCAATAACTTCAGTGACGCATAACCGTCACTTATTTAGCGAAGATAACCAACTACAAACTTTAGTGACGTTTAACATTCACTAAATTTACAATGGTAAATTGTCACGTAGAGCCAGTTAAAACTTTAGCGACGGATATCAGTCCCTACATAGCAGCAACAAACTAATTGGGTTGAAAAGTCTGCACAAGTTAAACTACGTGTCATGATATTTAGCGTATGCGCACGCATTCGTTGTGTATTAATATTTTTGTTTTATTATTCTGTTTCTTTAAACAAAATTGTTTGTTGTAATGGTAAAGATACAACAACTTGTTGGATAGAAGGATCTCAATAACGTAAATAAAATTTGTATAATCTTAAAATTGTTTCGTGAGAAAAAAAATATCTATAATCTAAATACATTTGTATTATATCAACTGAAATAATTTATGTTGTGTGAGAATTTGAGACGTCATACAATTTTCAGCTATAATATTTACATTTTTTTGGTAGTGTATTCAAAAGCAATTATTTATGTTCAATGAGATAACAATTTATCATAAAAAATGACAGCCACATGAGAATCCAAATTTATTTATTTATTTTTTTTTAGTTTAGCGACGGCCAACCGTCACTAAATTAGTGACAGTACGCTGTTGCTAATTTTAGCGACGGCCAACCGTCACTAAGTTAGTGACGGTACGCAGTCGCTAACTTTAGCGACGCGTAACCGTCACTAATTTTGGCGACGGTAAACCGTCATTAAAATTTAGCAACTAATAGCCGTCGCTAAAGTCTCACCGAAATATTACCGACTATTAACCGTCGCTAATTAAACCGTTACTAAATTCGATTTTTCTTGTAGTGGTTATAATAACTTGTTAGTGTTTTATTTCTATGTTCTATATTTCTAAATCATTTTATTATTATTGTAGTAGGGTGTGTGTCTCTCTCTAAGATGTTTAGTTTATTCAAAATCAACAGGTTCTTGAAACTAAAATATTGTTATTATTAGAGTATAGTTTCCTTTTTCTCAAGTATCGATAAATTATTTTTTTTTGTTGAGTAACATTTATTTTGTTTTATATATTCTACTTCTTTATGTTTTTCATATAAAAAATATTGTATTTCATATATATTTTATTTATATTGGTAAATTATGATTAGAATAATTAGAATATATAAAAAGGTGTAAAAAAATATATTTAATGATTTAATCTTAAAATAATATTCTAATACATATTTTTTAAAAAAAAAATCGGTGACGGTACACTGTGCAGAATACCTATAATTTAATACCTTAAGTAGTTGTCAGTTAGATGTTTGTCCTACAAGAAATTATGTAGTAAAAAAAATTCATCAAGTATTAAAGTATAATAATTTCAACTTTAGCTGAAGTAAAAAGAACATAATGAAGAAACAAAGCGCTAAACTGCCGTAATTTGGCAAACGCTAAGAAAATACACACACATACATATGTATACTTGTTACCATTACAACTAGATAAGCAAAAATTTTTAACCATCAGAGCTTTATAAATGTACCCCAAAACAAGATAAATCTAGATAAGTACATTTTAGAACTAAAGAGACTACATATGAACAATTCCAATGCTAATTTGGTGAGAATGAGATTGAAAAATGAATGGCAAGTTGCTGCACGAAGTAGACCAAGGGTGAGCGTGGCCGGTAAGAAGAAGCATCAGCTCTGATGGCAGAGTGACTGGCGTTTTGTGGTGAGTGAAGAGCTCCAAAAGTCTCAAGGGATATTTTCTCGGTCACATTATAAATTTTTTGGAACCATTTTTATTAATTATCTTGCATTCAAAGTTTTCATTCATTTGCGTTCAACAGTTTGATAGCAGGTGAAGGGTTCCAAAAGACACACGGAAATGACATCTCGAATTAGACAAAACTGGATCATTTATCTTAAAAAAAATAATAGTTGATGAAGTCAGCTCAGCATGTTGCTTGTTTTCAGTCACATTATAAATTTTTTTATATCATTTTTATTGATCCTCTTGCACTCAAAGTTTTCATTTACTGTGTCCAGCATTTTTGGTAGCAGTTGAAGAGTTTCAAAAGACACAAGGGAGTGACATCTAAAATAGACAAAACTAGAACATTTTGTCTCAAAAACAAAAATAATGGTTAATCAAGTTAGCTAGCAGGTTACTTTTTCTTTGTTGAAGTGACAAGATAAAGGGTAGGGATTCATTTGTTCCATTACCCAAATTTCTTAATTGGTTAGTGAAGAAACTTCCATAAGTTTTCATCGAAGAAAAAAAGCCTCCATGTCACTAGTAAAATCACTTCAAAATATGGATTGTTCTCAGCCTTTATTTAAAGAATATGGTGCAATTGTTGTTGCATACCAGAAACCAAGTTACATAATGCAGAGAGCGATAGAAATGAAGCAATAGAAAAAAAAAATTAAGAAAATTTTCTATGTAGTGGTAGTGGCCACTACAAGCTTAGCTCTGAGGTCTTTCCTTAAGATCTTGCCCGAAGGAGACTTTGGGATGGCATGAACAAAGTGAACCTTGTGCAACTTCTTGTAGAAGACTACCTGTATTACACGAACAAAATCGCTAGTATATCACATTAAAGTAAAACAGAAAAGGTTCTAAATGTGACTTAATTTTCATTTTGGGTTTCCCAAACCATTTTTCTAAATCGATAGTGATTCATTACTAAATTTTCTGTTTTATCCCTAACAAGTTGATATATGACAGACAATGATAATTTTTTTTTTTTAGGCTAAAGTTTGGAAAAATGTTAAGAGGTAGAAAGTCATCTAAAACTTTGTTAACTAATTAATAAGTCAAAAGAAATTGCGGCAGAAGGAGTACCTGCTTAGCTATATGCTCTTTGACGGCTTCTTCTGTTAGTTCAATCCCATTTGATGATCTAACTACAAATGCCACTGGTACCTCTCCTGCAACTTCATCTTTTTGCCTGTACAGATACACACACATATAGCTGTCAGATAATTCAAAAGATTGAGAAAGGGTTGTGGAGGGGAAGGCATATCAAGATAGGTATGTGTTTTATGTATATACGTACGGGACAACAGCTGCGTCTGCGATCAATGGATGGGTTAGAAGCAAGGCTTCGAGCTCAGCTGGTGGTACCTAAAGGACAAGAAGAAGCTAAAAAGGTCACTAATAAAGCCTCGTCCATATATTTTAACATTTGATCTGGCAAGTATTGGGAAAGGAGAGGAAAGCAGGGAAGCATGCCTGGAAGCCTTTGAA
>SMDT01001302.1:0-99400 GCA_005392925.1 Aquilaria sinensis | reverse complement strand
ATGCCTTAACCTTCAATCCAAATTATTGTGCATCATACAAAGAGTCATAAATGTAACAAATAATGTCAATTGAAAGAGATCTCAAGTATTAAAATAAATAACTTAAAGTATAAAATAAATACCCATACTTTCATAAAAAAAAATACTCATACTTACTTGCAATTCTTAATGTCTTTCCAACTATCAATCACTGAAGCCCCAAACTTATATCAGAAATATCTGGAAAAAAAATCATCATAAGTGTAAATGCATGAAGCCAAACAAAATGTAAACTTATAATGGAAGTATGAATAATACCAGACTCAATCTTTTCAAGCTCCTCCAAGTCCTCCTCCACATTGACACGTTGAGTCCTCTGAAGCCAATCTTGGGCACAAATAAGTGTCTGCACCATTTTAGGAGTTAAGGAGCTCCTAAAAGAATCAAGGACTCGACCACCCGTATTAAATGCAGAGTCCGATGCTACAGTAGAAATAGGAGTAGTTAGTATATCATGGGCCATAGCTCCAATTACAGGATAACGGTGACAATTCATCTTCCACCACATTAACACATCAAAATTTGGAGAAACTGTTTCTTTTGGTTCAGGGAGAAACCTTTTTAGTTTTGTTTTATTTTCTACACTTCCAGTGGCATGTTCAAACTTCCTCAATCTTTCTTCTGTGACTGTGTACCTTCTTTTCCTTTGACTTCCTAATTCAACTGGCACTTGGGTTCTCAAAGATGACTCACCAGACTTGGGCTGAATAATTCTCTTATAATCATCAAACAACTCTTGGGTAGCATCTCTTACTTTTCTTTTCAATGTTGCTCCAACATTCTCACTTCCCACATACATATCCTCCAATGCAAACTCAACATAGGCTAGTTTGTATTGAGGATTAAGAACAATTGCAATATAAATTAGCACGTTCATTTTCTCAACATTTCCCAAATATTTTTCATACTTTGCTTTCATTCTCTTGGCCATTAAAGCAAATGTCTCATTTTCATGACTTTGCCATTGTTGCAAAAACCCTTCAACTTCACAAATTTCATGGAAAAACCTATTGGAAGTCACATATAAAGAACCAGATATCCTACAAGTGAGCTCATAAAAGTTCTCAAGAAAACATACTAGTGACCTAACATTATTCCAATCCTCTTCCGTAGGAACTCCATGATTGGATTCAAGCTCACTCATATATACTGGATCTTGCCTACCAAATCTTTCAAAGGCTCCTTAAAATTTTTGTGCTATTTCTAACATCATGTAAGTCGAGTTCCATCTCATACTCACATCAAGGCACAACAAGGCCTTGCTCTCAATTCCTTTAATTTGAACACAATTTTTGAAAGTTGACAATCTAGCAGGAGATTGTCTAACAAACCTCACTACATCTCTCACTCGAGCAACAGATGTATTAAATTCTTTCAAGCCATCAGTAACAACCAAATTCACAATATGTGTAATGCATCTCATATGTAGGTGTTTACATCCAACAATTCCACTCTTCCAATTAAGAATTTGCCTTCTCAAATAATTAACAGCAAGATCATTGGAACTAGCATTATCAATAGTGATGGTTAAAATCTGATACAATTCCCAATCACACAAATAGTTTTCCACAACCATACCAATATCAAGACCTCTATGACTAGTAATGGGACAAAAATTAAAGATATTTTTCTGCAATATCCAATGTTCATCTATGTAGTGAGCAGTAAGACACAAATAGTTGACCCTTTGTATAGAAGTCCAAGTATCTGTGGTGAGAGAAACCTTCTGACAACTAGCCTTGAAATAATTCTTCAACCTAGTTCTTTCATCAAAATAAAGGGAAAAGCAATCCCTAGCAATAGTATAACGAGAAGGAATACGAAACCTAGGTGATAGCCAAACGCTATCGCCTCGGTTCTGGCCGAACTCCCTGCCACAAGAATGGCCAGAAGAACTGGCGCTACCCGAGGAGAAAAGGTGAAGATCATGCACCTCGGGAGATAGCCAGAAGAGCTCCGAGCCCGGCACGCCAGGAAAACCCGAGGACACTACTCGGCCCCCCCAGGTTGTGAACAGATCGCCTTCGGAAAAGCGGCACCAGACATAGCGAGCCGAACATGATATCCCCGAAGGCGGAACTCCCTGAAACTGGGAACCCCCGAACTGAGGGCTTGTTTCCCGAAGAAGAGCTCTGTCTGTACCGAAGGACGACCTCACCCAGGGACCTCGGGAGTCGGAGAGGAGTACGACAGGAGCATTTATGGAAGCAATTTAAGGAAGCCTCTGACACATCCATTCGCAGACGCCACAATCCGCCTCAAAAGGCGCACTGCCACGCTGACGCCATCAGAATCACATCATGGCCCGTCTCAGCACATGGCTCAAGGCAACCTGCTACCAGCTATCTGTCTCCTACGCCCAGAAATTCAGGAACATCCGACCGAACACGTGTCGCGATCTGAACAGGCTAGGCACTCCTATAAATACCAGGAATTAATACTTGGCAGGAGGCTGGTTGGAAAAACACTGCTCCCACACTCTGAGAAAATTACCAGGCGAGACTCCTCAGCCCTTTGTGCTATTTTCTCTGCCTTTCTCTCAGCCACCACTGACTTGGGCGTCGGAGGCTCCCCCCCCGGAAAAACACTCCGGGGGCCTCCTAAACCCTTTGTTTCTGAGCTTTCAGGCACTCTCCTTTGGGCGATCCAATCCACCAGGCGTTCTTCCTCCCAGAAGTCTCTCCTCCAGTCATCATTGTTAGTGTTGTGCCCAAAATCCAGTCATGAGATGATTTTATTTTTGCACGATTGAGTCATGATATTTTATTATTAGGCATTAATCCCACAATTACGTTCGTTGTTTTGTTTCCTGCGTAACATAACAAACATAAATTGTACCCTTAGAATAATGATATTCTTAAAAGTCCCTTGGTCTAGTCCTTATTGTGGAGCGGGTTGTGCAATAATACTTAAAGACTAGCATATGTGGAGACTAATATGAGATATCTAGTCTACATATGGGTACAAGTTGGAGAACTTGTGTACTGGGACCGACCCACCATGAGAACACTACATGGATCGTTATATGAGTGTCATAAGTGATTCCCATAGTGATCAGGGTATATGTAGTCTATCGACCTAAGATCATCAAGGTTCCCTACTACATGTGGAGTCACAATACTTTGATACTTTCCTTTGTTACTCGTAACTGAGTGAACTTGAAGGAGGTCATTGGGTATGTCACATATCAGCGCGGAGGGATGTATGATGATCAAGATGGGATTTGTCCCTCCTATGTAACGGGGAGAAGTGATATCTTCGGGCCCCTTGATAGAGCCTGAGACTGAGAAAATGGAACAAATGCTGGCCATGCTTGGATGAGTTGATAATGCGATATCAATGTCATCAGTTTAAGTTAGTCTACTCGGAGGTAATCAAGAAACCAAAGATTGGGCTATACGAGAGTGACACATTCCATGTCTCGTGCTTAGTCGTGATATCTGGACAACGGGACAATGGGCATATATGAATAATGATCATAAAGGTTTAGTCGAATCACCGACAATCTTGTCACTGTCCGGGTAGCAATGGATGTGTTGCTAGACAACGCTCATTGCTTTATGATCATAAATTTGATTTATGATCATGTGCCAATGTGGTAAGAGCCTATTGGATCGCACACATAGAGCATTTTGGATCATTAGAGTGCATGGGCTAATTATTTGGGTTATGGTTTTCATCCTTTAATTTCGTATTAATAATGGGCCCAAAGTTGAGCCATTATTAAGCCCGAAATTAAAAATCCTAATTGGATTAGGGCTTTGAAACCCATTAGGCCTGGAAGTTAAGAGTCTCACTATAAAAACAACTTTTAAAGTGAGAAATTCGCGATTAGGTCTCCTTGCCCTAGCCTCCAAAAAGGACAGCCCGCACTCTTTCTTTGCAATTCCTTGGAGGGACGCAAGCTAGCACTGGTGCGCAAGAGAAAGCAAGAGAAACGCCATAAAGAGAAAAGAATGGAAGAAGAAGAAGAGAAACTATCTACTGGGACGTGGTGGAAGCGTGGTGATTCCGAGAGGCTCGTGTGGATACCATAGAGAGCCTGAACACGTCAACTGTTCAGGTTTTGGTTGTTTCGACTCTACAGTTAAATGAGAGATCTCAATCGAAAATTAGGTAATGAAAAAGTTTTGATCACCAGGTTTACCCCGTTTTCACTTGGGATCCTGGAGGGTTTCGGTTTTTTAATTCCGCCCTGCGCTGTGTTTGGCTCCCGAAACCCAACAATCATGACTCTGAACGATGAGGCCCATGGCCATCACTAGGGCATGCAATAGACATCATATGTTTAAACCTTTCATTCTCCACAAATTTAAATGGCAGTTCATCCACAATAATCATGAAAGTCAAAGCCTTTCTAATGGCATCCTGATCAAACCTCCAACAACCAAGAACCCCTTCCCCATCATTATTTGCAGCATAAATATGAGTTTGTGCTGATTTTACCTTTGGATTTTTCTCAGATTTTGAAATATGAGCCTGTGCTGAACTTGTCCCATTGTTTCTTGGATCAGCAGCATATTCTTTGCCACAATAGTTACACTTCCATTTTTGGTGGCCATCCACTGTGACAAATTTAGTGAAGTGCTTCCACACAGATGATCTTGGATTCATTGCTTTCCTGTTTGCTGCTCGCTTCTTTGCATGGGCTTTTGAGGATTTTGAAAAGGATGGAGCAACTGTGGGAAAAGTATCCTCATTTGGAGAGTGAGAAGGACTAGAAGCCGGTGATGCTGAACTTTCTTCTTGAGGATCCAAATTAGTAACCTCAATTGTTATCTGCAATGAGTAAATAATCAGTGATTGAGTAAATAATGTTATTGACAATCATTAAAAATTTTAAAACCTTACATTGCCCGATTGTTTTATTGAAGCCATCTTGAACAATTAATTTAGCACCTCAAATAACTTCCAAACACTGCAACAAAAATGACAATTAACTTCAGTTGCTTTTTTAAAAAAAAAATAGAAATAATATTATTAACAAAGATAAGTACAAAGAAGAACCATAAACAGTAAACACGACTCAAGCCTACCAACAAGAATGGCAAAACTAAAAGACTTAAGTCGAAAAACAACAAGGAAAAACTACTCCACTGGAAACTAAAAAATTTCAGTATGTTTTACTCCCAAAATTCATGTAATTTAGCACTTAAATTAGCTTAGTTCCAATAAAAAAAACTTGCAGCAAAGTGGCTATACAAGTTGCCACCACTCATGGAACCACTAAAATACAAGTGAAAATTGGCCTACACAAACACAATTATAGGAATTCTGCTTTGAATTCCCAAGGTGTGACTGGGCCTCTCGTGAATCGTGATCATGTTAGCATCAAGAATAACTATGAATTCTGCATTTATATCTACATGGTTGAGCCAATGAACAACACCAACATGCTTATTAATTGCTGGATACTTGACATGGAACAAGCAAGTACCAAACTTTGTCACTGAGGCAAGACTTTTGTTACATTATTTTGAGATCTGTTCTTTATTCTGGAAATTGTAGCAGGGTCTTGGAGGGATTAGAGTTTGACAAAAAAAAAAAAAACAGAATTACATGATTCTCAAGTACATGCCAACTACAAACACTCAAACCAATGAGACCATTACCTATACTATACATCTAAGTAGCACAATTGGTCAATGGGGTATAGAAGACCCTTCTTTGTCAAAGAGATCCAATAAGCTTCAAATTGGTCAATGGAGAGTAATGCATTATGCATTATATCCGGAAGTGTAATGGGCTTGAAGCATATGCAATAAATACTCAAAATGATGAGACCATTACCTATACATCTAAGCATTTCAATTACATACCACATTCAAATGTGGTTATGATACTTGACTCCTTAAATTGGTTCAAAAACTCAGTTTTCAGGAAAATGGCAATCTGCCGCTTAGCCGCATTCCCAATACAAACTCTTCTGCAGGTTTAATTTAATGAACCAAAAGACTAAAAGTTCAAAAAAAAAAAAATGCGACAACAAACTAAATTACCAACAAAAGCACAAAAAACACACTTTCAATATCAGAATGTAGCTGCAAATGCTATTATCAATCCTAATGGTGATGGTAACTAGCTTAACAAAAAAATTATTGTAATTCTGAAGTAAACACCAAATGCCACTTACAAATTAAAGGAAGAACTTCATTGAGTGGAAAAAGAACTAAAAATTGCCAGCCATATGAAACAAACAAAATACGAGAGTAAATACAACTTACAAGTGAAGGAATAAGACCATAGATGCCATGTATGCTAAAATAAAAAAATGCCACCAAATCCAGAATGCCAAACAGTAACACACCACAAATTATTACGGAGCAAGCAAAACAAAAAAACACAAAAAAAAAATCAATTTAATTGCAGCCGCACATTACAAATTTATATACTAGATCGACACTAAACTGTTGAGTTATGAAAAGCTTTCTCCTCTCGGACTTGCTAGCTACTCACCAAATCATAATCAAGAATGATGCGCTGAACGAGGAAGAAAGTCTTGGTGGTTGAGCTACGAGCTGTGGCAGTAGGCTGTGGAGGCTGTTCTATCTCCGTTCGGTGAATCGGTAGTAGGATCGGTGAACAGAGCAAGTGCGACACGGCGACAACACGGACTAGGCGAGGAAAGGAGCTCGATTGTTGATTCACATGGGGGAAGAGAGCGATGAGTCGTGTCGGGTTCATTCGCCTGTTCATGAATCGTGAATCACCTGTTCATTTCTTATGTTACGTTTACAGTCAGAGATTGAGATCAGAGGAGAGTAGGGGTTACCGAGTTGGGTTGAAGACTTAGAGTTGTTGGACAGTCCAATTGGACTTGGTCACTTCTCACTTGGGCCATATTTTCAGGCTGAACAACTGAACAATGAGGGACAAAGAGAACTATGGGTAGCAGTTGTTGGGTTTCGGGAGCCAAACAAGCGTAGCGAAATTTAACCGAAACCCTCTAGGATTCGAGTGAAACGGGATAAACCGGGTGTTCAAAAATTTTTATACTTAATTTTCGGTTGAGATCTCTCACCCAACTGTAGAGTCGAATCACAAAACCTGAATAGTTGACATGTTCAAGCTCTCTATGGTATCCACACGGGCCTCTCAGGATCACCACGCTTCCACCACGTCCCGACAGATGCGTTTCTCTTGTACTCGCAGTGCTAGCTTGCGTCTTCCAAGAAATTGCAAGAGAAGAGTGCGGCTATCCTTTTGGGAGGCAAGGGCAAGAAGCTGCGAATTTCTCACTAAAAGTTGTATTTATAGTGAGATTCAACTTCCAGGCCTAATGGGTTTCAAAGCCCTAATCCAATTAGGCTTCAATTTCGAGCTTAATAATGGCTCAACTTTTGGGCCCATTATTAATTCAAAATTATTTTGAAACCATAACCCAAATAATTAGCCCATGCACTCTAATGATCCAAATAGTTTTATGTGTGATGGCCAGGGGCCTCATCGTTCAGAGTCATGGTGACTGGAGGAGAGACTTCTGGGAGTATCGGGAAGAACGCCTGGTGGATTGGATCGCCCAAAGGAGAGTGCCTGAAAGCTTAGAAACAAAGGGTTAGGAGGCCCCCGGAGTGTTTTTCCGGGGGGGGGGGGGGGGGGGGGGGGAGCCTCCGACGCCCAAGTCAGTGGTGGCTGAGAGAAAGGCAGAGAAAATAGCACAAAGGGCTGAGGAGTCTCGCCTGGTAATTTTCTCAGAGTGTGGGAGCAGTGTTTTTCCAACCAGCCTCCTGCCAAGTATTAATTCCTGGTATTTATAGGAGTGCCTAGCCCGTTCAGATCGCGACACGTGTTCGGTCGGATGTTCCTGAATTTCTGGGCGTAGGAGACAGATAGCTGGTAGCAGGTTGCCTTGAGCCATGTGCTGAGACGGGCCATGATGTGATTCTGATGGCGTCAGCGTGGCAGTGCGCCTTTTGAGGTGGATTGTGGCGTCTGCGAATGGATGTGTCAGAGGCTTCCTTAAATGCTTCCATAAATGCTCCTGCCGTACTCCCGAGGTCCCTGGGTGAGGTCGTCCTTTGGTACGGACAGAGCCTCTTCGGGAAACAAGCCCTCAGTTCGGGGGTTCCCAGTTTCAGGGAGTTCCGCCTTCGGGGATATCATGTTCGGCTCGCTATGTCTGGTGCCGCTTTTCCGAAGGCGATCTGTTCACAACCTTGGGGGGCCGAGTAGTGTCCTCGGGTTTTCCTGGCGTGCCGGGCTCGGAGCTCTTCGGCTATCTCCCGAGGTGCATGATCACACCTTTTCTCGGGTAGCGCCAGTTCTTCTGGCCATTCTTGTGGCAGGGAGTTCGGCCAGATCGAGGCGATAGCGTTTGGCTATCAATGTGTGTGACCCAATAGGCTCTTACCACATTGGCAATGATCATAAATCACATTTATGATCATAAGCAATGGGTGGTGTCTAGCAACACATCATTGCTACCCAAGTGACAAGATTGTTGGTGATTCGACTAAACCTTTATGATCATTACCGATATATGCCATTGTCCCTTTGTCCAATATATCAAGACTAAGCACGAGACTTGGAATGTGTCACTCTCGTATAGCCCAATCTTTGGTTTCTTGATTACCGAGTAGACCAACTAAAACTGATGATATTGATATCGTATATCAACTCATCCGAGCATGGCCCTGCATTTTCTAAATCTCACTCTATCAAGGGGCCCGAAGATATCACTCCATTTACATAGGAGGGACAAATCCCAACTTGATTATACAAATCCCTCCGCATGATATGTGACATACCCAATGACTTCCTTCAAGTTCACTCAGTTACGAGCAAGAAAGGAAAGTATCAAAGTATGTGACTCATTAGGCTCACCTCCTAAGTGCTTGGCTTAGGCCAGGAAACATAAAGGAAACAAAAAGGAATGATGTGAAAGACTATGGAAACTAGTACAGTGATGTATGTGCAAAGCTGGTAACTGTGAGGGCCTATTTGCACACAAAAACTGGACTATGGAGAAACTGACAGAAATCATAGAAAGTGGACCAAATTGCACACTTGGCATGGTGGCACATTTGAAACAAGAAAATGAGAGATGATGGTTTTGGCCATGCAAAACTATGCAAGGGTTTATGGTATTCTAGACCAATTTAAGGAGACATCTGATAGCCAAACGCTATCGCCTCGATCTGGCCGAACTACCTGCCACAAGAATGGCCAGAAGAACTGGCGCTACCCGAGAAAAGGTGTGATCATGCACCTCGGGAGGTAGCCGAAGAGCTCCGAGCCCGGCACGCCAGGAAAACCCGAGGACACTACTCGGCCCCCCAAGGTTGTGAACAGATCGCCTTTGGAAAAGCGGCACCAGACATAGCGAGCAAAACATGATATCACCGAAGGCGGAACTCCCTGAAACTGGGAACCCCCGAACTGAGGGCTTGTTTCCCGAAGAGGCTCTGTCCGTACCAAAGGACGACCTCACCCAGGGACCTCGGGAGTACGGCAGGAGATTTATGGAAGCATTTAAGGAAGCCTCTGACACATCCAATCGCAGACGCCACAATCCGCCTCAAAAGGCGCTCTGCCACGCTGACGCCATCAAAATCACATCATGGCCCGTCTCAGCACATGGCTCAAGGCAACCTGCTACCAGCTATCTGTCTCCTATGCCCAGAAATTCAGGAACATCCGACCGAACACGTGTCGCGATCTGAACGGGCTAGGCGCTCCTATAAATACCAGGAATTAATACTTGGCAGGAGGCTGGTTGGCAAAAATACGGCTCCCACACTATGAGAAAATTACCAGGCGAGACTCCTCAGCCCTTTGTGCTATTTTCTCTGCCTTTCTCTCAGCCACCACTGACTTGGGCGTCGGAGGCTCCCCCCCCGGAAAAACACTCCGGGGGCCTCCTAACCCTTTGTTTCTGAGCTTTCAGGCACTCTCCTTTGGGCGATCCAATCCACCAGGCGTTCTTCCTCCCAGAAGTCTCTCCTCCAGTCATCATGACTCTGAACGATGAGGCCCCTGGCCATCATTTGGCGCCGTCTGTGGGAACCCGCTCTGAGATCGCCGTCGTTGAGACTCGGCGTTCTAAGGACAAGGGACTCCCAAGGTCCCCGTCCACGCCTGAGATACAACCGGCTGCTGAGCAAACACTCCCAGGGACTTCTGCGCCTGAGGAAGACCGCCCTCTGGTAGTCACCATGAGCTTCTTGAGGGACTTTCAGCGTTCGGTCGTTGCTGAAGTGACCCAGCAGATCGACCGAAGGTGGCCACAGCAAGCACGGGCCCAGAGACCCCCCTCACCGACACGCCCTCGGGAGAGAAGCCCCAAGTCTACACATCGCAGTTCGGGGAGTGGAGACCCTCGCGAAGAATCATCCACAGAAGATATAGCCCTCGGGAAACGGCCTGTGGGACAAACCGGGTCCAAGCGACCGAGAGTCTCACAGCGAAGCAGTTCGTCGCCTGAGGCGAGGTCCTTGTCCCCTCAGCGCCGAACTCGCTCCCCGAAGAGGCGCCGGCGATCTCCATTCCCTGAAGAAGGCCCTAGCGCCACAGTGCTTATGGAGAGGATACTAGCACGGCTGGACAGAGTGGAGAAACAAGTGGCCAGAAAACCCGTTTGGGCCAGACTCTCGGGAACATGCTGCGAAGATGACTCCCCATTCATTCAGGCCGTCGTTGAGGCAGCTATGCCAGGTAACTTCAGAGTACCTCGGTTGGAAATTTATGATGGCCGTACAGATCCACAGGCCCACTTGACGAAGTACAGACGCAGCATGATAATGCACGGTGCTGATGACGCTACCATGTGCAAATGCTTTGAAGTCACCCTCACAGGGCCAGCAACTGCGTGGTACAATTCATTGCCTCCAGGGACCATCACTGAGTTCCAGGAGTTGTCCACGGCCTTCACGCAGCAGTTCATTGGGAGCCGGCCAACGGCGAAGATGCCTGTGCAGATGTTCGACATAGAGCAGAGGAACGGAGAAACCATCCGAGACTATGTCGAAAGGTTCAACAGGGAAGCCCTGAGCGTCCCAGACTTCCGGCCCGAAATCCGCATTCTTGCCATGACACGGGGCCTTCGGCGGGACTCACAGCTGTTCTACGAGTTCTCAAAGGACCCCCCGGACACCCTCGGAGAATTTTACCGAAGGGCCGAACAGCACATGACAGCCGAGGAGCTAAGAATGGCAGGGCCGAAGTCCGATCACCACCGCGCCGAAGGGTCCAATCAGCAAGCTCGGCATCCGACCGAACAGGCAGGACGACCTCGGAGGATGCGGGGAAGGAAACCTCAAAGTTTCACGCCCCTGAGCACCACACGGACCAACATCCTCATGGCGCTGGAAAGGCAAGGGACGCAGATTCGGCGGCCAAGGGCCATGACCGCCGATAACAAGAAGAATGCAAAGAAGTTCTGCCAGTTTCATCGCGACCACGGTCATGACACCGAAGACTGCTTCCAGCTGAAGAAGTACATAGAGTCGCTGATAAAACAGGGCCAACTTCGGAAATACCTGCGGATGCCATCCCCAAAAGGCAGAAAAGTGGAGGAAGAAAGGGCCGAAGACGAGGACTACGACTCCGACAGGCGGAGAAACCGAAGTCCAAAAAGGCGCCCTCCACCTCCAGCAGGGGTTATCCAAACCATCACCACGGGGCTCCCATCCTCGGAAAGAAAGCGGAAAGCCAGAGAAATTGCAGTCATGGAGTATCAAAGTCCATCAAAGAAACTGGCTCGCAAAGATGGCTCCACCGTCGTCTTCCCCCACGATGATCCGCTGCTGATTATGGCGAGAACAGGGAACTGGGATGTCAAAAGAGTGTGGCTTGATGATGGCTCAAATGCTGACGTCCTATTCTCGCACCTGCTGCCGAGCTTGGGCATCTCCAGCAGCGAACTGAAGCCTGTCATCTCGCCCACTTTTGGGGTTGGACCATCCGAACTCCCCGTCCTCGGATGGATCGATCTCCCGCTGATGATGAAAGGGACTTCGGTAGACGGAGCAGCTGAGTTGTACGCCTCCACAATGGCGAGATTCATCGTCATGGACGTCCCGTCCTCGTACAACGCCATCCTTGGAAGGCAGACACAGGGAAACCTGCACATTCGCCCTGATGTGAAGTACTTGACTGTCACATTCGCCACCAAGGATGGAGATGCAGAGGTCTTCATAGACCAAGCCGAGGTAAGAAAGGTGTTTGTAAAAGCACGAAAAGCTCCGGCAAGCAACCTCGCGCAAACGATGGAGGCAAAGGCGCCAGAAAAAGGCAAAGAAGAAGATCTCGCCAAAGCAGAAACGGAAGCAGTAGATCTTGTCCCAGGACAATCTACCCGAATAGGGAAGAGCTTGGCCGAAGGTGACAAGGAAAAACTTGTATCCTTTCTGCTGGAAAATAAAGATCTGTTTGCCTACTCGCCGAAAGATATGCCAGGAGTAAACCCTGGCATAATACAGCATAGCCTCAAAGTAAGCCCGGAAGCAAAACCTGTCCGGCAAAAGAAACGGAGCATCTCAGCCCACAAAAGCAACTTTGTCAAAACCGAAGTCCAGCGTCTCCTAGATGCTGAAGTTATCAGGGAGGTCAAGTACCCCGAATGGTTAAGCAACGTGGTCATTGCCACAAAAGAAGGTAGCAGCAAACTCCGGATGTGCATCGACTTCAGAAACTTGAACGATGCTTGCCCGAAAGACTCATACCCTCTGCCGCCAATAGATCAACTGGTAGATTCAACTGCTGAATATGGGCTCCTAAGTTTCCTAGACGCCTTCAGTGGCTACCATCAGATAAGGATGGACCCCGAAGATGAAGAGAAGACTGCCTTCATCACCGAGGGAGGAACATATTGCTATATCAGGATGCCCTTCGGGCTCCAAAATGCAGGAGCCATCTACCAGAGGCTGATGAACAAGGTCTTCAAAGACCAAATGGGGAGAAACATGGAGGTGTATGTTGATGATATGATAGTCAAGAGCAAGCTGCCTGGCTACCACGTTGCAGATTTAGAGGAAACCTTCCAAAAGCTTAGAGCCTTCGGGATCCGCCTTAATCCTAAGAAGTGCATCTTCGGGGTGACCTCGGGAAAATTCCTTGGGTACATGGTATCCAAAAGAGGCATCGATGCTAGCCCCGAGAAGATTAAGGCTCTGCTTGAGTTCCGAACTCCTGCCACAGTCAAAGACGTGCAGAGACTCACCGGAAGAATAACCTCTCTGAGCAGGTTTATTTCCAGGTACGGAGATAGGTGTCGACCTTTCTTCAAAGTCCTCACAAAGGCAGCAAAAATGGAAGGCAACCTCGGAAGAAATGATCATCCTTGGGATGAAGATTGCCAAAAAGCCTGGGAAGAACTCAAAGTCTACTTGGCCAGCCTGCCGACTCTGCAACAACCTCGGGAGGGAGAGCCCCTCGTACTGTACCTCACCGTCACAGAAAAGCTGTGAGCTCGGTCCTCATGAAAGAAGAAGGGCCAAAGCAATGGCCGGTCTACTATGTCAGCAAGTCCCTGCATGGCGCCGAAATCAGGTACCCTTTGCTTCAAAATGCTATATATGCCTTGGTGCTTGCAAGGAGAAGGCTGCGACCATACTTTCAGGCTCACCCCATCATCGTCCGAAGTAGTCTGCCGCTACGGGATGTCATGAAGAGAGTTGATCATTCGGGAAGGCTCTCCAAGTGGTGCATAGAGCTGGGCGAACACGAAATCACGTATGAGCCTCGGAAGGCCATAAAAGCTCAAGCACTGGCAGATTTTATCGCCGAAATACCCACCACTGAGGAGAGCCATTCAGATCCAAAAGAGGGTGAGCCAGAATGGACCTTGCACGTAGACGGAGCCTCGGGGTCCGAACACCAGGGAGCTGGAGTAATTATCAGGGGCCCCGAAGGCCTGGAGGTAACGAAGGCTATCAAGTTCAGCTTCAACGTCACCAACAATGTAGCTGAGTATGAAGCCCTCATAGCGGGATTACGCTTGGCCAGAAAGATCGGCGTGAGAAACTTAAAGGCTCACAGCGATTCCCAGCTGGTAGTTCGGCAGACGGCAGGAGATTATGGGGCGAAGGACCCAATCTTCGCTAAATATCATGAGCTAGTAGCAAAGCTCATCCAAGAGTTTGACGCCGTACGGATCGAAAATGTACCACGGCGGAATAACACTGAGGCAGATTGCTTGGCGAAGTCGAAAACATACACCGAGGTGCTAGACCATCCGAGCATCTCAGTGCTAAGCATAGCGACCTCGGGAACAGGGTGGAAAGACCCAATAAAAAGATACCTCGCAGAGAATTTGCTCCTCGAAGACCCCAGTGATGCTGCAAGACTATGAAGACGCTCCGGAAGATTCTTCCTGATTGGCGAAGAGTTATACCGGTAGGGATATACGAACCCGCTGCAAAGATGTGTGAATGAAGAGGATACTGAAATGGTCCTTGAAGAAGTTCACGAAGGCATGTGTGGTTCACACATTGGAACTGATGCCCTTGCAGCAGTGATACTCCGCCAAGGATACTTCTGGCCTACCCTGAGAAAGGACGCAAGACAGTTCGTCCGGAAATGTGGTAGTTGCCAGAGACACGCGAAAATCCAGAGGGCACCCTCGGAAATGGTAACTTCGGCAGACTATCCTTGGCCCTTCGCAGTCTGGGGTATAGACCTTATTGGGCCACTCCCCACAGCACCCGGAGGCGTGAAATTCTGCGTGGTAGCAGTGGACTATTTCTCAAAATGGGTGGAGGCAGAACCACTAGCAACTATCTCGGCAAAAGAAGTGCAGAAGTTCGTATGGAAGAACATTGTATGCAGATTTGGCATACCGAGGGTACTAGTAGCTGATAATGGATCCCAATTCATAGACAAAGGATTCCAGGAATTTATCAGCGACCTCGGAATAAAGATGCACTTCGCCCCAGTAGCTCACCCCCAAAGTAACGGGCAGGTGGAAGTATCGAACAGGACCATAAAAGATGGCCTGAAAAAGAGACTGGGAGAAGCAAAAGGGAAATGGCCAGGAGAACTCCAAAGCGTATTGTGGAGCTACCGAACGACGCCCCGAAGGGCCACAGGGGAAACTCCCTTTTCACTAGTCTTCGGGACAGAGGCCATTATCCCAGTCGAGATAGTCAGACCATCAGTACGGGTGCAAATATTTGATGAAGGTGGAAACGACCTCGGCCTCAGAACCAAGCTCGACCTCGTCGGCGAACACAGAGAAATAGCCGAGCTGAGAAGAAAAGCTTTTCAGCAAAGAGTGGCCGCGGCTATAAACTTACGGGCCAGGCCAAAAGAAATCAAGAAGGGAGACCTCGTTCTCCGAAAGGCTGACTTTGCACCCCGAAAGCCGTCCCACGGAGTACTTCGCGCAAACTGGGAAGGACCTTATCTGGTTCTCGCCGAAGTACGAAAAGGCGTGTACAAACTTGGCGACGCCGAAGGCGTAGAATTGAAAAATACTTGGCACTCAGACGCCTTGAAAAAATTCTACGCCTAAGATGAAGCGGAGGAATTGTAAGTACAGAATGCTCTTAAGGAAAGTTCTTAAGTATCCAAAATTGTGCAAAGTAGAATTCCGCGAAGATGCTCGCCGTAATAAAGCGCAGATTGACCTCCCAGAGTCCCTTGAGCCATCACGCTCGGGAAAAGATGGAGAAATCTCGCAGAGGCAGTTTTCCGAAGTCCCTTGAGCCATCACGCTCGGGAAAGATGGAAAACAAAAATATCGCAGAAGTACTCGCCGTAGCCAGCGCAGAGATAATTTCCTGAGCTCCCTTGAGCGAACGTGCTCGGGAAAATGGGAAGTGAAAAATCTCGCGGAAGGTTTTCCGAAGTCCCTTGAGCAAACATGCTCGGGACAACTGGAAAAACAAAAATTTGACTGAAGGTTTTCCGAAGTCCCTTGAGCAATCGTGTTCGGGACAAATTGGAAATGCAAAAGCCTGCAAAAAGACTTAGTCAAATTTTTTCAGACTTTCCAAAAAGCCTCTGGAGCGAACAAGCTCGGCCAAAGGAAGGTAAAAAAGTTTCTTTGATCGCAGGTTTTCCGAAGTCTCTTGAGCGAACGTGTTCGGGACAATGGAAATGAAGAAACTTGCAAGAAAAGACTTAGCCAAAAAATCTTCATTAAGAGCAAAGCTGCTTTACAGAAGAAGTGACCGAAGAAGGAGTACAAAGTAGAAGGGAAGGAAAAGGGGCCCTAAAAAATAGCCTAGGGGTTCGCGGCGTCCCGAGAGCCACTCGCTGGCCCGCCCTTTTCCACCACCTTTCGCGCCGGCATTGAAGGAGGAAGTTTCAGATGCTCGACCTTGGACCATTCCCACCGAGGTCCCTCAGGAATATTTAGGGGCTCAAGAAAAGAGAGGTCTAAATCTGGGAACCTCTGGAGAATCTGGTGACGAGCAAGGCAGAAGCCGTCCTGAAAGGCAACCTTCGCCATTTGATCAGACTCGTTCTTATCAAGCTCGAGGTCGTAAAGCTCGTCCTCCAGTTCAGCGACCTCCTCCTTCAGCGCCTTTATCTCCAGCGTCTCCCTGGACCCCTTCTTCAAAGACTCGACCTCGGCCCGGAGAGTATTATTCTCGCTCGTCAACGACACTATAAGGCTGTCAGAACCAGCCTTGTGCTTGAGAAGATCTTCGTTGGCGGCGAGCATCCCCTTTATTTGTTCACCGAGGTCAGCAATCTTCTGGGAGGAATCCTTTTGAAGTTCTTCTTTTTCCTTCCGGAACTCCTCCCGAAGTGCAGTCACTTCTTTCTCAGCAGCCTCTTTCAGCTGCTGGTTTTTGGCGGCCGACTCCGCGAGTGCGATCCTCGCCTCATTCATGGTCTGAGTGGCCGAAGTTCGGAAGGCAACCTCCCTGGCCACCCGAACTCGGAGAAAGCCGGCGTACCCCAGCAGCTGCAAGAAGATAAAACGCAAGGTCAGTAAGAGCCAAACACTTAGGAAAAAATTGAAGGGAAAGAGCTGTGAAGGATATACCTGAGCAGCATGCTCGGTGATCTTTGCGGCGAGGGTGTTATCCCCCGGATGGGCCGCCGCTATAGCCTTGAAGGAGGCCTCGGTGAGCACCCCCTTCGAAATTTCCTTCGCCATTTGAGGACAGTCCTCGGAGTACAAATTCATGTCCTCCGTGAACGTCCAGAAAGGCTCCTTTGGTATCTTCCCTTGCGGGATTTTGGCGTCCCGAAGAGCTCGCTTCCGAGCATGTTCGGCCGCCCAGTCAGGGGTAGTCAACTCCCCTGCGTGGCAAGAATGAGAAGGAGATTAAAGACAAAGAAGGCAATCCAGAAAAAACAAAGGAAGTACACTTTGTCTGGAAACAAACCTGGTGGAACCTCGACAACGACGTCCTCGGAGTCCTCGGCCTCCTCGGCCGAAATGCCCTTGCCCTTCCGCCTGCGCCGCTCCTCGGCAGAAGGTACTTCTACCACTACATCAAGGAGGGCCTGCGACGCAGTAGGACCTTGAGGAGGGACGTCGGTTGAAGGGACCTCGGAAACAGCAGTCTCAGGCGCCGGAATCTCGGCTGTCCCAGGCTCCTCAGCAGTCTCCTCGGGAATTTCTTCTAGAGGAACCTGAGCAGGGGACCTCGGCCGAATCATCAGGCGGCGAAGTGACAGCAACCTCGGCGTCCTCGTTTCCCTCCCTAATACTTTCCAAATGGGAAGAAATAACAGTCTTCTTCGCCCGTTTAGACGAGGGACCAGCACCAACGGACTTTCGCCTTCGGGAAGCCGCCTTCTTTGTCTACTCCCCCTTCTCCACTTGGCCGGAGAAAAGGGACTTGTAATAGGCGGCAGTCCCGTCGCCCATCTCTGAAAAAGGAGAGAAACATCAGCGTAAGTCCGAGGAAAAAAACAGCAAAGGAGTAGAAGATGACTCACTTTCGACAAGCGTTTCGAAAGAAATCTCCTCCTTAAGAAGCTTGACCAACCAGGAATCCTTCCCGGCGATGGCAGGAGCTGGCATCTTGAGGTCAGTCTTGTGCTCCTTTACCACCTTTAATTCCCGAAGGACCTCTTCGGTCATCAACTTCCAGTTGATTGGAAAAGGGTAAAGGGCGCGCGGAGCGACCTCGGGATCCCAGTCAGAGACAGCCCGAATGCGGGCGTCGAAATCCGCGAACACGGGAGCCAACTCTGGGGTCAGCAGCATCCTCGGATCAACAACGTCCACATCCAGTGTTCCCTGAGCCCATTTGGTCGGAACGTACGACCAGGCCTCGTCCATCTTCAGGAAGAAGAACTTCTGTTGCCACCCCCGCCAGCTATCCTTAGTGGCGAAGGTGAACATGAATTTCTTGCTCCCGGATCCCCGAGGTAGCATGAAATAGAAGCCACCCTTCGGGACCACAGAGAGCTTGTAGTACTGCATAAAGATTATGAAATGGGGTTCTATCCCGAAGACGCCACACATGCAGAGGTAGGCGTTAAAATAGCAGAACGAGTTCGGGGGAAGCTGGTTCACAGCAATGCCATGAAATTTGCAGAACTCGCACACCATCTTCGGGGGAGGATACCGAAGACCGGCCTTCAGCTGGGCTCGGAAAACGGTAACCTCCTTACTATGGTTTGAAAAAGCATAATGGCTAGAACGAGGCAGCCTAGTAATGGCGTAAGAGGGAAGAAAGAATTTTTTCTTCCACCTCTCTAACTTTGCAGGGGTGGTGCAACAAGGATGGGCTAAAAGAGGCTGCCAGCTCTCAGGAATGGGCATTTTCGACATGAAAACGAGTTTGAAAACGGAAGAAAACAGTTTCCAGAGAAAAACTCAAAAGAACAGAGGGATCAAAACGCACTGGAAAACAAAAACCCACCGAAAGATTTGCCAAAATCTGAGGACGCCGTCGTGAAAGTTGGCTGGAAAAAAGCTCTGATTAAGGTAGCTCCGCCACAGAAAGCAAGAAAATGCAAGAACAGGGGCAAAGCAGAGAAAAGAGCAGAAGAAAAAGCAAAGGGAACTTATGATGGAATGGGCTATTTATAAAGCCAGAGGTGGGTAACCGAAACATCGTCATAAGTACCCTTTGGAGGCGAACCGTCACCGTAACTGCTCTCTGCACCTGAAAAGGCGCGCCCTCTGTAACCGACGCGACTCTCCTCCAATGGCAAAGCGCCACGTGTCAACCGCTGCGGAAAAATGGTGGACACGTCCTCCAAACGTCCCTTGAAAACTGGGACACGTCTTCTGACATCCCTGGAAAACTGGGACGCGCCGCTCAGACTGACACGCTTGGCCAAACAGACCTGCAGAAACAAAGAGCAGGCCAACTCGAGGACGCCAAGAGACAGGCTATGGCCGAACAGCCCATGACCTTCGGGCAAGAGGTGTATCTTCGGCACAGGCTCCGCCTCGAAGACACCAAAGAACAGGCCAAGGCCGAAGAGCCCATGATCTTCGGGCAAAAGGCGCATCCTCGGAACAGGTTAAGCTTCCAAAGAGACTCCCATAAACAACCTCGGAAAGAGATGCAAAACCGAAGTCTTCACTTCGGCTTTCCAAAGGGGGGCATGTGATAGCCAAACGCTATCGCCTCTATCTGGCCGAACTCCCTGCCACAAGAATGGCCAGAAGAAGCTGGCGCTACCCGAGAAAAGGTGTGATCATGCACCTCGGGAGATAGCCGAAGAGCTCCGAGCCCGGCACGCCAGGAAAACCCGAGGACACTACTTGCCCCCCCAAGGTTGTGAACAGATCGCCTTCGGAAAAGCGGCACCAGACATAGCGAGCCGAACATGATATCCCCGAAGGCGGAACTCCCTGAAACTGGGAACCCCCGAACTGAGGGCTTGTTTCCCGAAGAGGCTCTGTCCGTACCAAAGGACGACCTCACCCAGGGACCTCGGGAGTACGGCAGGAGCAGTTATGGAAGCATTTAAGGAAGCCTCTGACACATCCATTCATAGACGCCACAATCCACCTCAAAAGGCGCACTGCCACACTGACGCCATCAAAATCACATCATGGCCCGTCTCAGCACATGGCTCAAGGCAACCTGCTACCAGCTATCTGTCTCCTACGCCCAGAAATTCAGGAACATCCGACCGAACACGTGTCGCGATCTGAACGGGCTAGGCACTCCTATAAATACCAGGAATTAATATTGGGCAGGAGGTTGGTTGGCAAAACACTGCTCCTACACTCTGAGAAAATTACCAGGCGAGACTCCTTCAGCTCTTGTGTGCTATTTCCTCTGCCTTTTCTTGGCCAACCACTGACTTGGGCGTCGGAGGCTCCCCCCCCCCCCCCCCCCCCCCCCCCCCCCCCCCCCCCCCGGAAAAACACTCCGAGGGCCTCCTAACCCTTTGTTTCTAAGCTTTCAGGCACTCTCCTTTGGGCGATCCAATCCACCAGGCGTTCTTCCTCCCAGAAGTCTCTCCTCCAGTCACCATGACTCTGAACGATGAGGCCCCTGGCCATCAACATCAATGATAACAAGTCACATCATGTCTCCCACTAAGGCATAAACCATCATTATTCTAGTTTACTTAACTAGAACTAATTCTAGTTACATGGCCGGTTGCACATGGGATTATTGGGCTTTAAGGCACTTTTGTCTTGTGCTTGGCATTACGGGCCATGAATAGACTTAAGTGCCATTTGAATCAAGTGTTTTAATGGTGCATGTGTGACCGTGGCAAGTGTGGGCTTTATTGAGCCATGCAAATAAGTTGGAGCCAAAAAACTTATGTTAGTGCCATTTTGAATACAAGTGTCCTATGGCCAGACTTAGTCAAGGCCATTTGTTCCATTTCGGTCTCCTTGCTCTTGACTTGGCCGAGAGCTTGTTCTTGAGCTCCTTCACGAATTGGTCTTGAATTCAAGCAAACTTGTAGGCACTTGAAGGATTCAAGCTTGGAAGCTTGGTTTCGGCACAAGACTACTTGGAATCAAGCTTTGTCCGTGGAGAAACGTTGAAGGGCTGAGCCAAATCAAGCTAGGGTTTGAGGTATTTCTTGATATTTCCTTGAATACATGGTTTGAATTCCATGAACAAGGAGTTTGAGTGCTCAATTGATGTTATACTAAGCTAATTGAGCAAGTGATGTGTTGGTTTGGAAATTAAGTGTTGGTCGAAAGGATTATTTGAAGTAGCTTGGTGTTCTTCCTTGTTTACATGGAAATTAATCCATGATTAAAGCTTGTTGACGCCTATTTGATCTTGTGGTAGGCTTATTTGAGTGAAGGACATCAAGGTGTGGAAGTTGGTGCTTGGCCGAATGCTTGATTGGAGGTAAACTCATGTCTTCCCTTGATTACATGGTAATTGTTCCATGAACAAGGTTTAATGAAGCCTAGATGGTTATATGTTGGGCTAAATTAGTGAGGAACATCAATGTGTGGAAATGTGCATTTGGCCGAGAGTATGAACTATAGTAACTTAGTGTTCTTCTTTGAATACATGGTAGTTGATCCATGAATAAGAGTTATTGATGCCTAATTAATCATTTGGTAGGCTAAATTGAGTGAAGAACACTTGAGCATTAAAGTTGATATCTTGGCCGAAAGGAATTTGAGGTAGGGTTCACTTAACACTTGATTTTGCTTGGTGAATTACCATGGTTCAAGTGTTTAGAATGGCTAAGTGATGGTTATATTTGCCAAATGACCTTAGTTGCTTGATGGGCTATTGTGAATATATTCGGTTTAAGTGTTGATTAGGTAATTGACTATTGTACATGTGCTAGAAATGCTAGTATATGTGGCCTATTTGCTAAGCATTTTGGAGCTCTAAGTGGATGTGGAGTGTTGATGAAGTTATGTGTGCAAAATGCACATGGGCACATGTTATGGAGAACTTGGCCGAGAGCACTTAGTGGTGTGTGTGTGTGTTTTGTGTGCTTTGGTGAATTCTATGTGCTTGCTAACCCAACATTCACTATTATTGCGTATATGCCTCGGTTATGTATATGTGTATGTTTGGTTTTCCTTGTCTTTGTATTTGTTTTGCAGGTTATGTTGAGCTAATGGGAGGTTAAGCTTTGAGTTGTATACTCAGCTTAACTAAATAAACTCATGATTGAGTTGTATATTAAAGTGAACTCTACTGAGTTTTATACTCACTGCCCATCCTACTTGTTTTCAGGAAAAGACATTCGGCCTGAATAGTGTGTGCTTGCTTTGTTCTTGTGTTTAGTGCTAGCTTGCTTAATTGCCAAGGTATGTGCCAATGTATACTTGGCTTATTGGTTTTGGTTCATTACAAGTCTTATATTGTGTTGGCCGAGACTTATGGACTAAGTTTACAGGCTTATAGTGTGGGGGACCTGTCTAGGAGAGCATTATGGATACTTGGACCTTGGCTCTGATCATAGTGTTCACCTTTATGACAATGAACATGGCAATTGGGTTGGTGTTGCAATGTGTACTTTTGTATGGGATCCTTAAGGTACTATTTGACCATTAGTGGTCATGGGTTTTACTAGCTTGGCATGGAAAACTTATGGGTTCATGGCATGTAGCCATGTTGGATACTAGGTAGACTACCATTTTGTGTACATATATGTAGTCTTGGATACCTAGCTTTGGTGTTGGTTTTGTTGGACTTATGTGCCAAGTTATGTGTATGTTGTTATGGATGGTTTTGGACATGTATATCTGTTGGATGCTTTGGGCCAAGGTTTGGCACCCTTGTGACTAGTTAAGGACTTATATTTGTCTATGTAAATATGAAGCATGAAATGTTGTGAACCTCCTTGTGTACTTTTGATGGCAGAGAAGATCATATGCATGTCAACATGTGATTTCAAAACCAAAGTAAATTCTGTGGGCTTTTTGGTTGCCATATAAGTAGCACACTTGATTGCACACCATATAAGCACTTAAAATTTCATTAAGTGTTGCCTTGCTTGTTATGTAAGGAACCTATTAAAACCTTGCTTGTTTTGCAAGTTAGTGGTATTGGGCCTTGCATCTGCTGCAAGTAATTAATGGATTTGTCTTTAAAGCCTCATGGGCCACCTCCTAGGCCTTTTACCTTAAGAAAATAAGTCTTAATGTTGCCATGGCTTGCTTGGCCGAATTAGAGAATTAGAATTTAAGTTCTGGGTTTAAGAGTTAAACTAAAAACTTATGGACCAGGGTCTATGTGAGGTGTGACAACTCACATGTAGGGAACCTTGATGACCTTAGGTCAAAGGACTACATATACCATGATCACTATGAGAATCACTTATGACATTCATATAACGATCCATGTAATGTTCTCATGGTGGGTAGGTCCAGTACACAAGTTCTCCAACTTGTACCAATATGTAGACTACATATCTCATATTAGTCTCCACATATGCCAGTCGTTATGTATTATTGCAACCCGCTCCACAATAATACTAGACCAAGGATGTTTGAGAATATCATTATTCTAGGGTTACAATTATGTTTATTACGTTACGCAGAAACAAAACAACAAACATAATTACTGGATTAATGCCTTAATAAAATATCATGGCTCAAATGTGCAAAAAATACAATAATCTCATGATTGGCTTTTGAGCACAACACTAACAGCAGTAGGCCAGTAGCACCGTAGCAGACTTAGAAGCCCAAAACGCAAAAAAAGAAAGGTTAATTCGGTTACTGAATTAACTAACTTCTCAAACCGAAACTGAACCGAAATTGATTTTTAACAATTCGATTTTAACCGAAATTGAACTGAAAAAACCAAACCAAAAAACTAAATCAATTCGGTTCTTCGGTTTTGGTCAAATTGTGCACACCCCTAACCACACATATGTGAATACATGTAACCTACTGCAAGCTCGTACAGCTTGAGGTTAAACTTATGCGCATATGTCTTAGTCCCTTGGAACTTCTCCTTAACCTAGTCCTTGAACTACAAGGTAAAACCTTGCCTACTAGCAAGCAAAGCTTACTAGCCTAACGAATGATAATTCACTAGTTAAACTCCCTTATGTTGTACAGGGGCTCTATGGTGGGAATACTGTTGACTAGGCCATAAAGACCCACTAGGTGCACTAAGGTTTTACATTATAACCTTATGCCTGACGGCATGGCTAGATCACTGATAGTACTAAACCTTTTACCCAAACTAGTGATACCTAGTTGTGGTCCCTTGTTAACTAGTTTTCTTGCTTATGGTGAAAGTAACCATTAAAACCCAAGAAAACTCCTAGGTCTCGGAGGAGTTTTGGAAGCCTCAAAGTACACCTAGAATACTTGGACCCTTAGGTACCTTAAGAACCCCTTTAGACCTCCCCTTAAACCTTCTAGAAAAATTGGAAAATTTTAGCCATCATAACTATAGCGACGTGACGTGATGTGAACTTTTTGTGGCATTGGCGACGCGTCACCTAGAATTTTCCAGTTTTGCTACTACAACCTTTTAAGACTTATCAAGCATGTTAAACATGCTTGGATGACTTTCAAACTTCACATACCTATAAAACATGTTACAAAGACCACAACCAACTATCACAAGTATTCCTATGATGCATTATAACATCATTCCAAGCTCCATAAAACTAGTAGTCCACCATGAACAAACTAGCCAACTAACTAATGTTATTGCCAAAACTACTTGAGTTCATCAAGCAAACACATTCCAATAGCATTAATCAAGCTTGAAAACATAACTCCTTTACCTTAACTTCAACTCACAAGCAACTTTTCCTTAAGAACCGAGTTCCACAAAGTTCTTCCTAGTTCCAAGAAACCAAAGGCGTAAAACTCATAATTACTAATTTTTCACCAAAACCCAAGCTCCCAAACAACTAATTGTTAGTGTTGTACCCAAAAGCCAATCATGAGATAATTGTATTTTTACACATTGAGTCATGATATTTTATTAATGCATTAATCCAGTAATTATGTTTGTTGTTTTGTTTCTAGGTAACGTAATAAATATAATTATAACCCTAGAATAATGATATTCTTAAATGTCCCTAGTCTACTATTATCATGGAGCAGGTTACAATAATACATAATGACTAGCATATATGGAGACTGGATAGCCAAAGGGCTATTAACCCTTAGAGAATTCCTAAAGTGGCATGAGAAGCACCACCTTCGGGAAACATGAGTGACCAACCTCGGGAAAGAGGGGGCCCTTACCATCCTCGGGAAGAACACCACTTTATAACCGAGGAGCCATGATCCCCAAGATCGCCAGATCACTTAGCCAAAAACCACCCTCGAGAAAGACCTAGCACCAACCTCAGTGGACAACAACCACCCTCGAAAAATCTATATACTACCACCTTCGAAATAGCAAACTCACCAAATTCGGGAAAGTATATCCCCATCCTTGGCAAGGAAGAGCGTTTTATAAAGGTGCCCCACTCTGCTGAAAGGCCTCTCCTAATAGCCCTTGGCGGCTATATTGAGCCGAAGGGGGCCTCCTATTCTGAAGGAGCCTTATACCCCGAAGGGGTCTCATTCTCCGAAGAGGTCTTGCGGAGATACGAAAAAAATGGTTAAGGAGCCTCTAACAGAGAGACCTCGCACACGCCTCTGCCCTCTAGCCGGAACGGCCAACGACTAACTGGAGACACCTATCTTTGAGGGTATGGACCAAATCTGACCGAACACGTGTCACGATCTGAACAGGTTGTGTCAAACAGCCTCCTCGCTCCACCCTCCTATAAATACTTAGGAGGGACCTTGGTAAGAAAGAGAGACAGAACTCTCGTTATTTCCCTCACTCTCTGTTCCTTACTACTACTACTCTCACAAACACTGACTTGAGCATCAGAGGCTCCTCCCCTGGAAACACATTCCGGGGAGTTCTTAACCCTTGTTCTTCTAAGTGTTTCAGGCACCTTCATATCAGAAGTTTCTTCTTTAGGCCAACATATCATACAATGAGGATGCTGACGGACATCATTTGGCGCCATCTGTGGGAAATCATTCTCAGGTCACTGTCGTTAAGACCCGAAGTTCTAACGACAAGGGACTCCCAATGTCTCCGTCTGCGTCGGAAGCTTAAACAGCGACTAAAGGACCTGTGGTTGAGACTTTTTTGCCTGAGGATGAATGTCCTCTGACGGTCACAATGGGCTTTTTGCAAGACTTTTAGAGCTCTGTTATGGCTGAAATGACCCAACAGCTCAACCAAAGGTGGTCACAACCGCCTCTTGGGGGAAGGGCACCTTCTCCTAGCACCCGGCAAGAGAGGAGCCCAAAGTTACCCCGCCGGAGCTTCGGAAGCGGGGGCTTTCACGATGAGTATTCAACGGAGCACGTACCCTCCAGAGGATGTCACACAGGAGAAACAGTGTCAAAAGAACTCAAGACCTTCTACCGACGAAGTCCGTCCTTGTACAAGAGGTCCCAGTCCCCTCAGCGACGAAGTCACTCTCCGAAAAGGAGACGTTGCTCTTCATCGCTGGCGGCCACCAGACAACGAGCGGAACACATTGCTACCACCCTCATAGAGAAGATCCTAGAGAGGTTAGAAAAAGTAGAAAGACATATCTCCCGGAAGCCTGTTTGGTCGAGGTTGTCGGAGACGTTCACCAGAGAAGAGTCATCATTCATCCGTGTAGTGGTAGAGGCATCTATGCCGAGTGGCTTCCGAGTACCTCGCCTGGAAACATATGATGAGCGTAGTGACCCCTAAGCTCACTTGACGAAGTATAGGCACAGCATGGTGTTGCACGGTGCTGATGATGCCACCCTCTGCAAATGCTTTGAAGTCACCCTTTCAGGGCAGGCAATTGCGTAGTATAACTCCTTGGCTCCCGGAACCATAATGTGTTTCCAGGAGTTATCCGCCGCATTCACCCAGCAGTTCATTGGAAGTAGGCTGACGGTGAAGATGCCGGTCCAAATGTTTGACATAGCCCAAAAGAATGGAGAAACCATTCGGGACTATGTTGAAAGGTTCAACCGAGAAGCCTTGAGCGTGCTCTACTTTTGCCCCGAAATCCGCATTCTCGCCATGATCAGAGGACTTCGGAGAGATTCACAACTCTTCTATGAGTTCTCCAAAGATCCCCTGGACACCCTTGGAGAATTTTACCGAAGGGCTGAATAACACATGACAGCTGAGGAATTGAGGATGGGGGGCTCGAAGTCCGATCACCATCACTTTGAAGGTCAGAGTCACCACTCTCGGTCTTCTACCGAGGGTGGTGGCAGACCTCAGAAACAAAGAGGGAAGAGGCCGGTGTCGTTCACTCCCCTGAACACCACAAGGACAAACATACTGATGGCCATGGAAAAGTAAAGGGCTATTATCCAACGTCTGAAGGCCATGACCTCAGAGAATAAGAAGAACATGAAGAAGTTTTGCTAGTTTCATCGAGACCATGGTCACGACACCAAGGACTGCTTCCAGCTGAAAAAGTACATCGAATCTCTGATCAAATAGGGCCAACTATGGTGATACTTATGAATGCTGTCCCCCAAAGGAAGAAGGGAAGAAGAAAGGAAAGGGGAAGATGAGGACTACGATTCCAATCGATGTCAGAACCGAAGTCCCAGAAAGTATCCACCACCTCCGGCAGGAATAATCTAGACAATCACCACTGGGGTACCCTTAGCCGAGAGAAAAAGGAAAATCCAGGAAATATTGATGATGGAGTTCGGAAACCCAGCGAACAAGCTTGTTCGAAAAGATGGGTCTACCGTGAAGTTCCCTCATGATGATCCTATCCTAATCATGGCAAGGATAGGGAGTTGGGACGTCAAAAGAGTGCTCATTGATGATGGTTCCAATGCAGACGTTCTGTTCTCCCATCTATTACCGAACTTGGGCATCTCCAAGGGTGATCTCAAACTCGTTACTTCCCTTACATTCGGTGTATGTCCTTTCGAACTCCTTGTACTCGGGTGGATTGACCTGCCCTTGATGCTAAGGGGAGCCTTGGTTTAGAACAAAGAAGAGCTCTTTGGCTCCACAATGACAAGGTTCATTGCCATAAATGTCCCTTCTTCATAGAATGCCATCCTAGGAAGGCAGATGCAAAGAAATCTCCACATTCACCCAGATGTGAAGTACCTAACGGTCACCTTCGGCGTGAAGGAAGGGGACGCGGAGATATTCATTGATCAAGCTGAGGTGAGGAAAGTCTTCGTGAAAGCAAGACAAAGTCCAATGAAAGTTCATGCACAGACTTCGAAAGAAAAGAGCATACTCTTTAAAGAGGCAATAGGAGAAGGAGTAGGTGAGTTCAAAACAATAGAAACAGAGGATGTAGAACTTGTCCCAGGCCGAAGTACCTGAGTGAGGAAACAATTGGCCGTAGGTGACAAGGAAAAGCTTGTATCTTTTCTGTTAATGAACAAAGATTTGTTTGCCTACTCTTTGAAGGACATGCTTGGGGTAGACCCTGGTATAATTCAACAAGTCTTAAAGTTCGCTTAGAGGTAAAACCCGTTAGAAAAAAAAATGCACCCTCTCGGTGTATAAGAACAATTTTGTCAAAATTGAAGTCCAACGGTTAGCAGAGGCGGGTGTAATAAGAGAAGTCAAGTACCCCGAATGGCTTAGCAATGTTGTTATCGCCACGAAGGAAGGGAGTGATAAGCTCCGAATGTGCATCAACTTCCAAAATGTAAATGATGCTTGTCCTAAGGATTCTTATCCTTTACCACCTATAGATCAATTGGTGGACTTAACCGCCGAATATGGTCTGCTTAGCTTCCTCGATGCTTTCAGTGGATACTACCAAATTCGGATGGATCCCGAAGATGAGGAGAAAACTTCCTTCATCACCGAAGTCGGGACCTACTGCTATATCAGAATGCTCTTCGGCCTTAAAAATGCAGGGGCCACATACCAAAGGCTGATGAACAGAGTGTTCAACTCCCAAATTGGGAGAACTATGGAAGTATACGTTGACGATATGATAGTTAAGAGCAAACTGCCTAGTAGTCATATCCTAGACTTAAAGGAAACATTCCACTGACTTCGGGAATTCGGAATACGTCTCAACCCTGAGAAGTGTGTATTCGGCGTGAATGTGGGCAAGTTCCTCGGATACATGGTATCATAAAGAGGTATCGATGCCAACCCAGAAAAGGTCAAGGCCCTACTAGGGTTCCAAACTCCCACTACGACCAAGGACATGCAAAGACTCACAGGTAGAATCACGGCCCTTAGCAGATTCATCTCCAAATACGGGGATAGGTGCTAACCATTCTTCAAAGTGCTCACCAAAGCAGCAAAAAATGAAGGCGACTTCGGTTCCAAGGAACACCATTGGAATGAAGATTGCCAAAAGGCTTAGGATGAGCTCAAAAGCTACCTAACTCATCTGCCAACACTTTGACAGCCGCGAGAGGGTGAACCCCTCATCCTCTACCTCGCTGTCACTGAAAAGGCAGTAAACTCGGTGTTAGTAAAGGAAGAGGGAGGAATGCAATGGCCAGTGTATTATGTGAGTAAATCCCTACATGGTGCCGAAGTTAAGTACCCTATTCTACGAAAGGCCATCTATGCCCTAGTACTGGCAAGTAGAAGGTTACAACCATTTGGAGATGTCATGAGAAAGCTGGACCACTCAGGAAGATTTTCAAAATGGTGCATTGAGCTAGGTGAATACGACATCACCTATGAGCCACGAAGGGCAATAAAGGTCCAAGCATTGGCAGACTTTATTGCCGAAGTCCCAAAAACTGAGGATACCTAAAAAAACCTCAGAAAAGATGAACCTAAGTGGAAAGTCTTTGTTGATGGAGCCTCCGGTTCCGAACACCAAGGAGCTGGAGTAATCCTCTGTGGGCCCAAAAGTATGGAAGCCAGGAAGGCCATCAAATTTGGATTCAATGTCACCAACAATGTCGCGCAATATGAAGCCCTTATAGCAGGCTTGAGGCTGTCAAAAAGAGTTGGTGTCAGGAATCTAAAGGCGCACAGTGATTCTGAGCTAGTGGTATGTAGATGGCGGGGGACTACGGGGCAAAGGACCCAAACTTGGCAAAGTAACATGATCTCGTGAAAAAGCTCATCTAGGGGTTTGACACGGTACATATAGAAATTGTACCTTAGCGAGACAATATGGAAGCCGATACTCTGGCCAAATCAAAAGAGTCCACTGAGGTACTGTATCAGCCAAGTGTGGCGGTAATGTGCATAGCAACCTTGGGAAGAGGGTGGAAAGACCCTATCAAGAAATACCTCACAACGTCATAACTTCCCGAAGATCCTCTCAAAATCACGAAAGTGCGAAAGCGCTCAGGAAGATACTTCCTGATTGGGGAAGAGCTGTACTGGCAAGGGTATGTATGTCCGTTACATGGTGTGTCAGGGAAGAAGATGTTGAGATGGTCCTCAAAGAAGTCCATGAGGGAGCATGTGGTTCTCACATAGGAACTGATGCCCTTGTCGGAGTACTACTCTGCCAAGGATACTTCTGGCCTACCTTGAGGAAGGATGTGAGGCAGTTCGTCCAGAAATGTGACAACTGCCAGAGACACGCTCTTGTCTAGAGGCTACCCTCGGAAGTTATAACTTCGGCAAACTACCCCTGCCCCTTCGCCATATGGGGATAGACCTCATTGGGCCTCTCCCAACAGCTCCCAGAGGAGTGAAATTTTGTGTAGTCATAGTAGACTACTTCACCAAGTGGATCAAGGTAGAGCCTTTAGCAGCAATATCGGCGAGGGACATACAGAGATTTGTCTAAAAGAACATCATATGCAGATTTGGCGTTCCAAGGGTGATAGTAGCTGATAATGGTTCCCAATTTACTAATAAGGGGTTCCAGGAATTCAGTACCAACCTCAAAATTGAATTGCACTTCGTGCCGGTGGCCCATCCTCAGGGCAATGGACAGGTTAAAGTGTCCAATAGAATAGTAAAAGATGGTCCGAAAAAGAGGTTGAAAGAATCAAAGGGAAAATGGCCAGGAGAGCTTTTGAGTGTGTTGTGGAGCTATCGAACAACTCCCAGAAGGGCCAGAAGGGCCATAGGCGAGACACCCTTCTCACTCATCTTTGGAATAGAGGCCATTATCCCCGTCGAGGTCGCACAGTCATCTGTTAGAATATAGGTGTTCGAGGAAGAAGGGAACAACCTTGGTTTAAGGGCCAAGTTGGATTTAATTAATGAGCATAGGGAGATGGCCGAGCTTAGAAGAAAAACTTTTCAACAGAGAATCACTGTTGCCACAAACTTGCACGTCAAGCGTAAAGGAATTAATAAAAGGGACCTCGTCCTCCAAAGAGCTGAATTTAAAGCCCGAAGATCACCCCATGGAGTACTTTGGCCAAATTGGGATGGACCTTATTTGGTCCTCGAAGAAGTTTGGCCAGGGGTCTACAGGCTTGGTAATACTAAATGAGGAGAGTTGAAAAATACATGGCATTCAGACTCCCTGAAAAAATTTTACACTTAGAACATTTTCTGGTTGAAAAATTGTGCAAAAAACACCAAGGGAGGTATGGCTGAAGGTTGTAAGTTCCTGTGACCGAACATGGTTCCTCCGAGGGGCATCGATTGAACATGGCCAAGCCTGAAGGTGGAATGTCGAAAGTGGTTGTTTCTTGAATTACATAAGTGAATTCCCACACTTAGAAAATTTTTCAAGGTGTTCGATTTCAAAGGTGTCCAACCGAAAGAGGTTTTTCCGAAGATGCCTCTGTGCAAAGTTATGCATTTTTGTCGAAGGATAGTGACCGAACATGTTCGGTTCCAAGGGAGAAAATCGAACATATTCATTTTCGAGGGGGGAACCGAACATGGTCACTTTTGAAGGGGCATTCGTGAAAATAGGCAGACTTTGCCAAAGGAAATCAAAATCAATCGAACATGGTTGCCAAAAAAGGCACTTAACTATTTCTTAGACAGGTTAAGTTTTGCTGAAGATATTCAACTGAACATGTTTGATCTTATAAAAACCTAACTACCGCCCCGAAGGTCGTTGACCGAAGATGGTCATGAGACCCCTCCCCCAAAGATAGTTGAGTGTTAAAGAATGAAGATGATATCCAAAGACCAATCGTGGACTTAGCCAAATTTTGAAGAAGAGAGAAATTTCGTTAACACTTCATCACAAAATACAAGGGGCAGATTACAAGGGAAAAAGAAAAAGGAAGCCTATTTGGGGTCCTGGTCACCTGCTGGCTCCTAAGTGTTGGGTTTCGGGAGCCAAACAGCACAACGAAATTTAACCGAAACCCTCCAGGATCCAAGTGAAACGGGGTAAACCGGGTGTTCAAAAATTTGCATACTTAATTTTCGGTTGAGATCTCTCACTCAACTATAGAGTCGAATCACAAAACTTGAACAGTTGACGTGTTCAAGCTCTCTATGGTATCCACACGAGCCTCTCGGGATCACCATACTTCCACCGCGTCTCGGCAGATGCGTTTCTCTTGCGCTCGTAGTGCTAGCTTGCGTCCTCCAAGGAATTGCAAGAGAAGAGTACGGCTGTCCTTTTGGAGGCTAGGGCAAGGCGACCTGCGAATTTCTCACTAGAAGTTGTATTTATAGTGAGACTCAACTTCCAGGCCTAATGGGTTTCAAAGCCCTAATCCAATTAAGATTTAATTTCGGGCTTAATAATGGCTCAACTCTTTGGCCCATTATTAATACGAAATTAAAGTGAAACCATAACCCAAATAATTAGCCCATTCACTCTAATGATCCAAATAGCTTTATGTGTGTGACCCAATAGGCTTTTGCCACGTTGGCAATGATCATAAATCACATTTATGATTATAAGCAATGAGCGGTGTCTAGCAACACATCATTGCTACCCAAGTGACAAGATTGTCGATGATTCGACTAAACCTTTATGATCATCACCGATATATGCCATTGTCCCTTTGTCCAAGATATCAAGACTAAGCACGAGACATGGAATGTGTCACTCTCGTATAGCCCAATCTTTGGTTTCTTGATTACCGAGTAGACCAACTTAAACTGATGACATTGATATCGTATATCAACTCATCCGAGCATGGCCATGCATTTTCTAAGTCTCACTCTATCAAGGGGCCCGAAGATATCACTCCCGTTACATAGGAGGGACAAATCCCATCTTGATCATACAAATCCCTCCGCATGATATGTGACATACCCAATGACCTCCTTCAAGTTCACTCAGTTACGAGCAACAAAGGAAAGTATCAAAGTATGTGACTCACATGTAGGGAACCTTGATGATCTTAGGTCGAAGGACTACATATACCATGATCACTATGAGAATCACTTATGACACTCATATAACGATCCATGTAGTGTTCTCATGGTGGGTCGGTCTAGTACACAAGTTCTCCAACTTGTACCCATATGTAGACTACATATCTCATATTAGTCTCCACATATGCTAGTCGTTATGTATTATTGCAACCCGCTCCACAATAATACTAGACCAGGGACGTTTAAGAATATCATTATTCTAGGGTTACAATTATGTTTGTTAAGTTACGCAGAAACAAAACAACAAACATAATTGCTGGATTAATGCCTTAATAAAATATCATGACTCAATGTGCAAAAAATACAATCATCTCATGATTGGCTTTTTGGGCACAACACTAACAATCTCCCACTTGCACTAAAAGCCAATCATCCATGTATCTAATACCGATGGACCTAGAATGGCTATCATGCTTCTGCTGCGTAAGGGGCTTTGTCAGTGGATCAGCAATGTTGCTGTCTGTCGAAGTCCTGCATATCCTTACATCACCCCTCTCGATGATCTCCCTGATGAGATGATAGCGTCGGAGTATGTGTTTGGATCGCTGGTGAGATCGAGGTTCCTTAGCCTGTGCGATTGCTCCATTGTTGTCACAATAGAGCTCTATCGGGTCGGTAATGCTTGGAACCACTCCAAGTTCAGTGATGAACTTCTTGATCCAAACTGCCTCCTTCGCAGCATCAGAGGCGGCAATGTACTCAGATTCTGTTGTAGAGTCAGCTACTGTCTCTTGCTTTGAACTCTTCCAGCTCACAGCACCACCACCAATACAAAACACATAACCAGATTGCGATCTAAAATCATCCTTATCAGATTGGAAGCTTGCATCGGTGTAACCCCTTACAACGAGCTCATCTTCACCTCCAAAGACCAAGAATGCATCCTTAGTCCTTCGTAAGTACTTAAGGATGTTCTTAACAGCTGTCCAGTGACTCTCACCGGGGTTCGATTGGTACCTACTCGTCATGCTCAAAGCATATGAGACATCGGGACGAGTACATATCATGGCATACATGATAGATCCAATTGCTGAGGCATATGGAATCTTACTCATGCGCTCTCTCTCCTCGGGTGTACTCGGACACTGAGATCTAGAAAGAGTGATACCATGTGACATGGGCAAGAATCCTTTCTTGGAATCTTGCATGCTAAACCTCTTTAGCACCTTGTCAATATATGTACTTTGACTTAGGCCAAGAAGCTTTCTAGATCTATCTCTATAGATCCTGATGCCTAACACATAGGCTGCTTCACCCAAGTCCTTCATAGAGAAACATTTCCCTAGCCAAGTCTTCACAGACTGTAGCTCAGGAATGTCATTCCCGATGAGTAGTATGTCATCTACATACAACACCAAGAAGACAATAGCGCTCCCACTAACCTTCTTGTAGACACAAGGTTCATCTTCATTTTTGATAAAACCAAACTCTTTGATTGCTTCATCAAAATGAAGATTCCAACTTCGAGAAGCTTGCTTTAGTCCATAAATGGACCTTTGCAACTTGCACACTTTATTGGCATTCTCAGGAGTGACAAAACCCTCAGGTTGTGTCATGTACACATCCTCAAGTAGCTTTCCATTTAGGAATGCAGTTTTGACATCCATTTGCCATATCTCATAATCATAGTGTGCAGCAATAGCAAACAAAATTTGGATGGATTTAAGCATAGCAACTGGTGAAAAAGTTTCATCATAGTCAATACCATGAATTTGCTTGAAACCTTTTGCAACCAATCGTCCCTTAAAGGTAATCACATTACCATCCATGTCAGTTTTCTTCTTGAAAACCCATTTGCACCCTATGGGTTTTACCCCTTCAGGTGGGTCAACCAAAGTCCATACTTGGTTTTCATACATGGATTCCATCTCGGATTTCATGGCCACTAGCCACTTCTCAGAGTCAGGCCCCGACATAGCTTGTTGGTAGGTTGTGGGCTCATCCTGATCCATGAGCATCACATCACCAGTGTGAGTCATGAGAAATCCATATCTCTCAGGCTCACGCCGAATCCTACCAGACCTACGTGGGCTCTGTGCTACAGGAACAGACTCTTGAACCACAACATCTTGTGGTGTCTGTTCAGGTTCCATTTCAGGTTCGATGTCTCCTTGTTGTTCTTGAATTTCTTCAAGTTCTACTTTCCTCCCACTAGTTTCTTTAGAGATAAACTCTTTCTCTAAAAAGACACCAGTTCGAGCAACAAACACTTTTTGCTCAGAAGGATTGTAGAAATAGTAACCCTTTGTTTCTTTGGGATACCCAACAAAAAGGCATTTTTGAGATTTGGGCCCTAGTTTGTCAGAGGATTGACGTTTCACATAAGCGTCACAGCCCCAAATCTTCATAAAAGACAAATTGGGACGCCTCCCACTCCATATCTCATATGGTGTCTTTTGAACCGATTTAGATGGAACTCGGTTTAGTGTAAAAGCGGCTGTCTCTAGAGCATGTCCCCAAAAGGAGTTTGGAAGGTCAGCTTGACTCATCATAGAGCGAACCATGTCTAACAGAGTTCGATTTCTCCTTTCAGATACACCATTCCATTGAGGTGTACCTGGTGGAGTGAGTTGTGATACTATACCACACTCCTTCAGATAGTCAAGGAATTCTCGATCCAAGTACTCTCCACCTCGATCTGATCAAAGCACTTTGATACTCTTCCCGAGTTGATTCTCTACTTCATTCTTGAATTCTTTGAACTTTTCAAAGGATTCTGACTTGTGTCTCATAAGATACACATAGCCATATCTGCTGAAGTCATCAGTGAAAGTAATGAAGTATTGGAAACCTCCTCTAGCTTGTGTAGACATAGGGCCACATACATCACTATGTATGAGTCCTAGTAAGTCATTAGCCCTTTCACTTTGCCCTGTGAATGGGGCTTTGGTCATCTTGCCCAACAAACATGACTCACATGTCTCATATGATTCAAAATCAAATGAGTCCAAGAGTCCATCCTTATGGAGCTTGGATATGCGGGTCTCATTTATATGGCCCAAGCGACAGTGCCAGAGATAGGTCGGGTTTGAATCATTTAATCTGACCTTCTTGGTATTCACATTATAGATTGGATCTTCGAGGTCTAGAACATACAACCCATTGCTAAGTTGAGCACTACCATAAAAGATTTCATTCAAATAAATAGAACAACATTTGTCCTTTATTATAAATGAAAAACCTTTCTTGTCCAAACAAGAAACAGAAATCAAATTTCTACTAATAGTAGGCACAAAGTAGCAGTTGTCTAATTCTAAAACTAATCCACTAGGTAAAGTGAGAACATAAGTCCCTACGGCTAAGGCAGCAACCCTTGCTCCATTTCCAACACGTAGGTCCACTTCACCTCGGGCCAATCTTCTACTTCTACTTAGATCCTGCACATTTGCACAAATGTGAGATCCACATCCAGTATCCAATACCCAAGATGAGGAAGTAGAAAAGTTAGCCTCTATAACAAAAATACCTGAAGTGGAAGTCTTACTTCCCTTTTCCTTAGCAAGTTCTTCAAGATAGAGCTTGCAGTTGCGCTTCCAGTGTCCAGGTTGCTTACAATGGAAGCACTCCCCTTCCTTTGCCACACCACCCTTTGGTTTCAGTGCAGCTGAAGAAGAACTAGCATTGGACTTTCCATTAGCTTTATCCTTCTTCTTGTTGGCTTTTCCCTTTCCCTTGCCCTTTTGAACCATCAAAATGGGCTTAGCCTTCTTAAGGTTTTGCTCAGCAGTTCTCAACATGTTGAGCAATTCAGGGAGGGACTTGTCAAGGTCGTTCATGTTATAGTTCATGATGAACTGACTGTAGCTTTCAGGCAATGATTGCAAGACTACATCAATAGCCAACTCTTTCTGAAGAGCAAATCCCAAATTCTCAAGATTCTCAATGTACCCAATCATCTTGAGCACATGAGGACCCACGGGACTTCCCTCAGACATCTTGCACTGAAACAATGCCTTAGAGGTCTCAAACCTCTCATGCCTAGCTTGCTCTTGGAAAAGCATTTTGAGATGTTCGATCATATCGAACGCCCCCATGTTCTCATGTTGCTTCTGAAGCTCAGATTCCATGGTAATAAGCATGAGGCATGCAACATCCAAAGCATCATCAGAATGCCTCTTGTGAGCATCCCTTTCAGCTCTTGGAGCAGTGGCAGCAGGCTCATTCGGAATGGGCTGCTCTAGGACATAAGCCTTTCTCTCTTGCTTGAGGACTATCCTCAAGTTTCGGTACCATTTGAGAAAGTTGGTCCCATTCAGTTTTTCCTTCTCAAGGATTGATCGCAACGAAAGTGTCGATGTGTTTTGTGCCATGGTTATCTACAACAGTAAATATGCAGTGTAAGAGTCATGTATTTTAATTCATTTAATAAGGACTTTTATTAAACGATACTCCCACTATTTTCCTCAAAATAATAACCCTCGATATTATTTTGGAACACCTCGGCGCTAAGGTATTCTAGTGGGCCAAGATCCATATTTGACCACAACCTGAGTCAGCTTTGGCTTTTCTCTCAAGTTACAGCTATTTAGGTAGGCAACTCCTTGCCAATTGCATCCCATGCAACTCTTGGATAGTTGGGTGAACAACACTTGTCCAAGCTCATCTCATGAACTTAAGCCCAACTCTATGCCTCTAAGTCCCTAATCCTATTAGGATGACTTAGTTAAGTCGAACCCAAAGTTAGCAGTTTGGATATCACTATTATCCCATCGCGCCTTACCAAGATGAACATAGGTGCTTTGCTTTGGCAAACCCACCTAATGTTGATCAAAGTCTTGACGAGTGCCAACATTTGGAAGGCATCACATTTAATGACTTAATATTTGTTTGAGGGATTTTTTTCTTTTGATCTCACCAATTTGTTATCTCCGGTTGTCTTATACATGCATCACATACAAATATAAAACATGCATCTCATGCTTACAAGAAAGTAAATGTGACATGGTTATAGCCCAAACTATGCGATATTCTCAAGCCAATGAGAATATCATAAAAGCCTAAGAAAAGAAAAGAGTCTTCACAAGCTCCTTCTCTTCCTTTCTTGGTTGCCCTTTTGTTGTCACCTCCTTGGACATCCACCTTGGATGATCCTTGGACATACCACCTTGGATGATCCCATAATGTACCATTACATCAATAATAGAAACCTCGAGTTACATTCGAGGGGAGTAAGGTGAGAAGAGAATGTACAATGAGAGTAACAAGAGAAGGCACGACTCACAGGCCGTATTTACAAGTACAACCAATCAAGGGCTATAACCATGCACCATGCTTCAAACACCAATCAGCATATCATGTCAAATCTCATTCAACAAAGATGCATGCCAATTTTCATGCGTTGATTAACCAGTTTTTATTTATGTGGCGCTTCGCATATGGCGGTCCCGCTGGCCGGTCAGCGGGCGGTGGTTCCGCTGACCGGTCAGCGGACGGGGTCAAGGGGAGCCGCCCTTGCGGGGGGCGTGGGGGGCAGCGCCCCCCGGCGCAAAAAATTTTCTTACAATTGCTTAGCCCGAAATCTTCTATTTCGAGCAAGTAGGCACCCGAGACTCCTCTATTCGAGCCACCAAAAATACCTTACTTTCGGTGCCCGAACAGGCCGAATCCGAACCAAGCTAGGGTTTTTGCAACTATTGCAAGAATCCTAATCCATATAGGTATCTCATACCATTCAATTTTGGGTTAATCTCATTAACCAATTTGTGTCGTTTCTTCATATATCTCATATGTTCATTACGAGTTCCGGTTTCATGCATCATGAATCAATCTAATTAATCATGGCCGAAAAGCAACCGAACACATAGCATCATGCGATTCAACACTCAATCCCGATTTAGGGTTTCACCAGTAGCTCTGATACCACTGATGGGTTTCGGGAGCCAAACAGCGCAGTGGAATTTAACCGAAACCCTCCAGGATCCAAGTGAAACGGGGTAAACCGGGTGTTCGAAAATTTTCATACCTAATTTTTGGTTGAGATCTCTCACTCAACTGTAGAGTCGAATCACAAAACTTGAATAGTTGACGTGTTCAAGCTCTCTATGGTATCCACACGAGCCTCTCGGGATCACCATGCTTCCACCGCGTCCCGGCAGATGCGTTTCTCTTGCGCTCGCAGTGCTAGCTTGCGTCCTCCAAGGAATTGCAAGAGAAGAGTGTGGCTGTCCTTTTTGGAGGCTAGGGCAAGGAGACCTGCGAATTTCTCACTAAAAGTTGTATTTATAGTGAGACTCAACTTCCAGGCCTAATGGGTTTCAAAGCCCTAATCCAATTAGGATTTAATTTCAGGCTTAATAATGGCTCAACTCTTGGGCCCATTATTAATACGAAATTAAAGTGAAACCATAACCCAAATAATTAGCCCATGCACTCTAATGATCCAAATAGCTCTATGTGTGCGACCCAATAGGCTCTTGCCACGTTGGCAATGATCATAAATCACATTTATGATCATAAGCAATGAGCGGTGTCTAGCAACACATCATTGCTACCCAAGTGACAAGATTGTCGATGATTCGACTAAACCTTTATGATCATCACCGATATATGCCATTGTCCCTTTGTCCAAGATATCAAGACTAAGCACGAGACATGGAATGTGTCACTCTCGTATAGCCCAATCTTTGGTTTCTTGATTACCGAGTAGACCAACTTAAACTGATGACATTGATATCGTATATCAACTCATCCAAGCATGGCCATGCATTTTCTAAGTCTCACTCTATCAAGGGGCCCGAAGATATCACTCCCGTTACATAGGAGGGACAAATCCCATCTTGATCATACAAATCCCTCCGCATGATATGTGACATACCCAATGACCTCCTTCAAGTTCACTCAGTTACGAGCAACAAAGGAAAGTATCAAAGTATGTGACTCACATGTAGGGAACCTTGATGATCTTAGGTCGAAGGACTACATATACCATGATCACTATGAGAATCACTTATGACACTCATATAATGATCCATGTAGTGTTCTCATGGTGGGTCGGTCCAGTACACAAGTTCTCCAACTTGTACCCATATGTAGACTACATATCTCATAGTAGTCTCCACATATGCTAGTCGTTATGTATTATTGCAACCCGCTCCACAATAATACTAGACCAGGGACGTTTAAGAATGTCATTATTCTAGGGTTATGATTATGTTTGTTAAGTTACGCAGAAACAAAACAACAAACATAATTGTTGAATTAATGCCTCAATAAAATATCATGACTCAATGCGCAAAAATACAATCATCTCATGATTGGTTTTTTGGGCACAACACTAACACTAAGCATCTTCGGCTTCCTCACCTTCGGCGTCGTCTTCTTCAGTAGCAACTTTTGGGGCCGAAGGTGGATTAGTTGGGAGATTGAGGAACTCTATCCTCGACCACTGCCAGGATGGTCCTTTGGGGATGTCCAGGGCTGCCAAAAAGGAAAGGTCGAGGTCAGGAAATTTGGACAGAACTTGGTGATGAGCCAGGCAAAAACGGTCCTGATAAGATGACTTAGTTGGCTGATCAGATTTAGCCTTCTCTGCATCCAAGTCCTCCAATTCTCTCTTGAGGACCTCGACCTCCTTTTCCAAATTCTTCTTTTTCTTCTTCTCCTTCTTCAGCCAATCGACCTCGGCTTGGAGTTCAGATTTAAGAGCAAATGCCTTTGTAAGATCAGCAACGGCATCGTCTTTCTCCTTTTGGAAAGCCTCATTTACCGAGGTCAAAGATATCACCTTCGCACCGAGGTTGGACATCTTCGACGAGAAGTCTTGAATCAGCTCCCCCTGGCTCTTAAGCACCTCTTCCTGAAGGTTAGCTAGATCCTCCTTAGCTATCTTATTAAGTTCGCCGTACTTAACAATTGAGCTGGCAAAGAGTTCCTTGGCCTTAGCCAAACTCTCCTCTGGCCGACTTCGGACCGAAGTTTGTTTAGCTGCCCAAGCCCGAAGGTACCCACTGTATGCCAATAGCTTCAAAAAGGTGAAAATTCTGAATAAGGGTAAAAAAGGAACTCAGAAAAGGGAACTCAGAAATTTTCTAAGTCCTAAAGGATTGAGGTTTACATAGGCAGCCTGCTCGTTCATCTTCGTGGCGAGGACTTCTTTGTTGGGGCATTCCTCGGTCAGGGACTGGAAAGTGGCGTTTGTCATAATGCCCTTCACCATCTGGGGAGCCATCTTTTAGCTATCCTTAGAGAACAGGTTCATGTCCTCTGTGAAAATCCATAAGGGCTCCCTCGGGACTTTGTCCCTTAGGATTTTGGAATCCCGAATAGCCCTCCTTCGGGCGTGGTCCTCCGCCTAGGGGGCCTGTACTTCTTCGCCAGCAAAGTCACGCCAAAGTTCCATTAGAACGTTATCCCTTAGCCATTCATCTATAAGGTCTAAAATATCAAAAATTCCCAAACTCATAGAAGTATGGCTAAAGGACAAACTTGGAGGAAGTTCGACGTCTTTTCCCTTGGAGTCGCTGACTTTGAGGACTTCGGCGGGAACACATTTGCCTTTCTTTTGTCAGCGTTCCTCAAGCTCTTCGGCCGAAAGTCCACCGACCGAAGTAAAGAGCCGTGTCCGAACTAAGCGCTGGCCCCGAAGGTGGGTCGGCCCGAACGGGAGTTTGGTCCAATACCCCCGCATCATCCTCGGGCGGAAGAGGAAGGGAGTTCTCCTTGTCCTTCTTCGACTTCGACGCCAAAGATGGTCCCCCCGGCGCCTTCTTCCTCTTCGGCGCCGCCTTTTTCCTTTGCTGCTCCCCCTTCTCAGCTTGGCCGAGGAAGAGACTCTTGTAGAAGGCAGCAGACTTGTCACCCATCTCTGCAAAAAGAAGAACATCAGTGTAAGTACAGAGGATATATATGACAAAAATCTGGAAAGGGACTTACTCTCTTCAAGAGCCGAATAGGTGAGTTCGCCCCGAATGAGCTTTACCAACCACGCCTTCTTGCCATCAAAAAGGGGCTTCGGCATATCCTTGTCGGTAATATGTTCCTTGACTACCCCCAGCTCTCGAAGGACCTCTTCGGTCATAAAGTTCCACCTAATGGGGAAGGGGTATAGGGAACGCGGAGGGACCTCGGGATCCCAATCCACGACAGCCCGAATACGGCTGTCAAATTCTTCAAATTGGGCTTCTAACTCCAAAGTTAGTAGCTTTTGGGGATCTACTACATCAATATCAAGAGTCCCCGAGGCCCATTTGGTTGGCACATGCTTCCACTGCTCATCCACCTTCAGAAAGAAGAACTTCTTTTGCCACCCTCGCCAACTATCCTTCGTTCCGAAGGTGAACGTATATTTCTTGCTCCCAGATCCCCGAGGAAGCAAGAAGTAGAAGCCACCCTTCGGAACTGGGTGGAGTTTGTAGTACTAGCATGAAGAAGATGAAGTGGGGCTCTATTTTGAAGACCCCACACATGCAAAGGAAGGCGTTGAAATAAGAATATGAGTTCGGGGGAAGTTGGTTCACGGCTATGCCATGGAATTGGCAAAAGTCGCAAACCATCTTCGGAGGGGGATACCAAAGTCCGGCCTTCAGCTGAGCCCTGAAGACAGTAACCTCATCCGAATGAGGGGCATAACTGGGCATACCAGGGCTAGGAAGCCTAGTGATAGCATAAGAAGGAAGAAAGAATTTGGCCGACCACTTTTGGACTTTTTTTGATGTAGTACAGCTCGGATGAGAGTTAAGAGGAAGCCAACTCTTGGGGATGGGCTGAACTTCGGCTTGTTGAGAAGACATGTTCGGCCAGAAGGCTTTAACTTCGGGGAGATGAAGGAGGAAATTTTGAGAAAAAGAAAAAGGAAACTCGGAAATAAACCCACCTAGTTCGGACCAAGGTATGAACTTTGGAAGACCGCCATAAGGGTTGCCGGAAAACACTCCACAGTTAGCACCACCGCCAAAGAAAAGGTGAAAAAGGAGAGAAAATCAGATAGCAAAGGCAATGAAAAATGAGAAGTATGGAAGACTCTGGAGGTGGAAGGGTTTATATAGACCAAAGGAGGCAAGCGAAGCGTCACCATAATGACCCTTCGTAGGCAAACAGACGTAATCGACGTAACGGACGCGACCGTTTAGCAGTTGCCTGGTGACATGTGTCACTTGACACAAGAAACAAGGCCATGCCTCTTGACAGCTGATGGACCTATCCAAGTCTAGCCTGAAGTGACGCGTCTACCTAGACAGAGGATATGACGATTAACTAGCAAGCATGAGTCTTTCCCGAGGGGACTTGTTATCTAGTCAGAAGATGTGATGATTCACTAGCAAGCAGCAAAAAACCTAGAAGGGGAATGTACACTTGGCTTCAAAGGAACAACTTCGGGAACACCAAAAGCTTGGGCAAAGAATCAGTACCACCTAATGACGAAGGCACTACCTCGGCTAGGAGAGGCGTCCTGAACCGAAGAAGGGCCTTCATCCAAAGAAGGTAACCTCAGTCAAAAATTCAGTTCTTGGCTTACTGGGATGACTGTCACCTACCATAAAGAGTTCCATGAAATGCTTGCAAAACCTCAAGTACCGAAGATACAACTTCGGCTTTCCGAGGGGGGCATGTGATAGTGAAAGGGCTATTAACCCTTCTAGAATTCCCAAAGTGGCCTGAGAAGCACCACCTTCGGGAAACATGAGTGACCAACCTCGGGAAAGAGGGGGCCCTTACCATCCTTGGGAAGAACACCACCTTATAATCGAGGGGCCATGATCCCAGAGATCGCTAGATCACCTAGCCAAAAACACACTCGGGAAAGACCTAGCACCAACCTCGGTAGGTAATAGAACCGACCTCAAAAAATCTATATACTACCACCTTCGAAATAGCGAACTCACCAAGTTTAGGAAAGTATATCCCCATCCTTGGCAAGGAAGAGCGTCTTCTAAAGGTGCCCCACTCTGCCGAAGGGCCTCTCCTAATAGCCCTCGGTGGCTATATTGAGCCGAAGGGGGCCTCCTATTCTGAAGGAGCCTTATACCCCGAAGGGGTCTCATTCTCCAAAGGGGTCTTGCGGAGATACAACAAAAATGGTTAAGGAGCCTCTGACAGAGAGACCTTGCACACGCCCCTGCCCTTTGGCCGGAATGGCCTATGGCCAAATGGAGATACCTATCTCCGAGGGTACGGATCAAATCTGACCAAACACGTGTCACGATCTGAACAGGCTGTGTCAAACAGCCTCCTCGCTCCACTCTCCTATAAATACTTAGGAGGGACCTTGGTGAGAAAGAGAGATAGAACTCTCGCTATTTCCTTCACTTTCTGTTCCTTACTACTATTACTCTCATAAACACTGACTTGGGCATCAGAGGCTCGTCCCTCGAAAACACATTCCGGGGAGTTCCTAACCCTGTTCTTCTGAGTGTTTCAGGCACCTTCATACCGGAAGTCTCTCCTTCAGGCCAACATGTCATACAACGAGGATGCCGACGGGCATCAAGACTAATATGAGATATGTAGTTTACATATAGGTACAAGTTGGAGAACTTGTGTACTGGACCGACCTACCATAAGAATGCTACATGGATCATTATATGAGTGTCATAAGTGATTCTCATAGTGATCATGGTATATGTAGTCCTTTGACCTAAGGTCATCAAGGTTCCCTACATGTGAGTCTCATACTTTGATACTTCCCTTTGTTGCTCGTAACTGAGTAAACTTAAAGGAGGTCAATGGGTATGTCACATATCATGCGGAGGGTTTTGTATGATCAAGATGGGATTTTTCCTTCATATGTAATGGGAGTGATATGTTCGGGCCCCTTGATAGAGTGAGACTAAGAAAATGCAAGTCTATGTTCAGATGAGTTGATATACGAGATCAATGTCATTAGTTTAAGTTAGTTTACTCGATAATCAAGAAACCAAAGATTGGGCTATATGAGAGTGACACATTCTATGTCTCGTGCTTAGTGTTGATATCTTGGACAAAGGGACAATGGCATATATGGATAATGATCATAAAGGTTTAGTCGAATCACCGACAATCTTGTCACTTGGGTAGCAATGATGTGTTGCTAGACACCGCTCATTGCTTATGATCATAAATGTGATTTATGATCATTGCCAACATGGTAAGAGCCTATTGGGTCGCACACATAAAGCCTATTTGGATTATTTGAGTGCATGGGCTAATTTATTTGGGTTATGGTTTCATGATAATTTCGTATTAATAATTGGCCCAAAAGTTGAGCCATTATTAAGCCCGAAATTAAACCTAATTGGATTAGGGCTTTGAAACCCATTAGGCTTGGAAGTTGAGTCTCACTATAAATACATCATATAGTGAGAAATTCGCAGCTTTTGCCCTAGCCTCCCAAAAGTTCTAGCCACACTCTTCTCTTGCCATTCCTTGGAGGACGCAAGCTAGCACTGCGAGCGCAAGAGAAATGCATCTGCCGGGACGTGGTGGAGGCGTGGTGATCCCGAGAGGCTCGTGTGGATACCATAGAGAGCTTGAACACGTCAACTGTTCAGGTTTTGTGATTCGACTCTACAGTTGGGTGAAAGATCTCAACCGAAATTAGGTATGAAAATTTTTGAACACCCGGTTTACCCCGTTTCACTTGGATCCTGGAGGGTTTTGGTTAAATTCCGCTGCACTTGTTTGGCTCCCGAAACCCTACAGTGGTATCAGAGCTACTGGTGAAACCCTAAATCGGGATTGAATGTTGAATCACATGATATTGTGTGTTCGGTTGCTTTCGGTCATGATTAATTAGATTGATTCATGATGCATAAAACCGGAACTCGTAATGAATATATGAGATATATGAAGAAATGACACAAATTGGTTAATGAGATTAACCCGAAATTGATTGGTATGAGATACCTATATGGATTAGGATTCTTGCAATAGTTGCAAAACCCTAGCTTGGATCGGATTAGGGCTGTTCAGGCACCGAAAGTAGAGTACTTTTGGTGGCTCGAATGGAGGTGTCTCAGGTGCCTACTTACTCGAAATAGAAGATTTCGGGCAACACAATTGTAAGACAATTTTTTGCACCGGGGGGCGCTGCCCCCTAGCAACCCCCCGCAAGGGCGGCTCCCCTTGACCCCGCCCATTGACCGGTCAGTGGGACCACCGCCCACTGACCGGCTAGCAGGACCGCCGTATGCGAAGTGCCACATAAATAAAAACTGGTTAATCAACGCGCATTAATTGGCATGCATTTTTGTTGAATGAGATTTGACATGTTATGCTGATTGGTGGTTGAAGCATGGTGCATGGTTATAGCCCTTGATTGGTTGTACTTGTAAATACGGCCTGCGAGTCGTGCCTTTTCTTGTTACTCTCATTGTACATTCTCTTCTCACCTTACTCCCCTCGAATGTAACTCGAGGTTTCTATTATTGATGTAATGGTACATTATGGGATCATCCAAGGTGGTATGTCCAAGGAGGTGACAACAAAAGGGCAACCAAGAAAGGAAGAGAAGGAGCTTGTGAAGACCCTTTTCTTTTCTTAGGCTTTTATGATATTCTCATTGGCTTGAGAATATCGCATAGTTTGGGCTATAACCATGTCACATTTACTTTCTTGTTAGCATGAGATGCATGTTTTATATTTGTATGTGATGCATGTATAAGACAACCGGAGATAACAAATTGGTGAGATCAAAAGAAAAATCCCTCAAACAAATATTAAGTCATTAAATGTGATGCCTTCCAAATGTTGGCACTCGTCAAGACTTTGATCAACATTGGGTGGGTTTGCCAAAGCAAAGCACCTATGTTCATCTTGGTAAGGCGCGATGGGATAATAGTGATATCCAAATTGCTAACTTTGGGTCCGACTTAACTAAGTCATCCTAATAGGATTGGGGACTTAGAGGCATAGAGTTGGGCTTAAGTTCATGAGATGAGCTTGGACAAGTGTTGTTCACCCAACTATCCAAGAGTTGCATGAGATGCAATTGGCAAGGAGTTGCCTACCTAAATAACTGTAACTTGAGAGAAAAGCCAAAGCTGACTCAGGTTGTGGTCAAATATGGATCTTGGCCCACTAGAATACCTTAGCGCCGAGGTGTTCCAAAATAATATCGAGGGTTATTATTTTGAGTAAAATAGTGGGAGTATCGTTTAATAAAAGTCCTTATTAAATGAATTAAAATACATGACTCTTACACTGCATATTTACTGTTGTAGATAACCATGGCACAAAACACATCGACACTTTCGTTGCGATCGATCCTTGAGAAGGAAAAACTGAATGGGACCAACTTTCTCAAATGGTACCGAAACTTGAGGATAGTCCTCAAGCAAGAGAGAAAGGCTTATGTCCTAGAGCAGCCCATTCCGAATGAGCCTGCTGCCACTGCTCCAAGAGCTGAAAGGGATGCTCACAAGAGGCATTCTGATGATGCTTTGGATGTTGCATGCCTCATGCTTATTACCATGGAATCTGAGCTTCAGAAGCAACATGAGAACATGGGGGCGTTCGATATGATCGAACATCTCAAAATGCTTTTCCAAGAGCAAGCTAGGCATGAGAGGTTTGAGACCTCTAAGGCATTGTTTCAGTGCAAAATGTCTGAGGGAAGTCCCGTGGGTCCTCATGTGCTCAAGATGATTGGGTACATTGAGAATCTTGAGAGTTTGGGATTTGCTCTTCAGAAAGAGTTGGCTGTTGATGTAGTCTTGCAATCATTGCCTGAAAGCTACAGTCAGTTCATCATGAACTATAACATGAACGACCTTGACAAGTCCCTCCCTGAATTGCTCAACATGTTGAGAACTGCTGAGCAAAACCTTAAGAAGGCTAAGCCCATTTTGATGGTTCAAAAGGGCAAGGGAAAGGGAAAAGCCAACAAGAAGAAGGATAAAGCTAAAGGAAAGTCCAATGCTAATTCTTCTTCAGCTGCACTGAAACCAAAGGGTGGTGTGGCAAAGGAAGGGGAGTGCTTCCATTGTAAGCAACCTGGACACTAGAAGCGCAACTGCAAGCTCTATCTTGAAGAACTTGCTAAGGAGAAGGGAAGTAAGACTTCCACTTCAGGTATTTTTGTTATAGAGGCTAACTTTTCTACTTCCTCATCTTGGGTATTGGATACTGGATGTGGATCTCACATTTGTGCAAATGTGCAGGATCTAAGTAGAAGTAGAAGATTGGCCCGAGGTGAAGTGGACCTACGTGTTGGAAATGGAGCAAGGGTTGCTGCCTTAGCCGTAGGGACTTATGTTCTCACTTTACCTAGTGGATTAGTTTTAGAATTAGACAACTGCTACTTTGTGCCTACTATTAGTAGAAATTTGATTTCTGTTTCTTGTTTGGACAAGAAAGGTTTTTCATTTATAATAAAGGACAAATGTTGTTCTATTTATTTGAATGAAATCTTTTATGGTAGTGCTCAACTTAGCAATGGGTTGTATGTTCTAGAACTCAAAGATCCAATCTATAATGTGAATACCAAGAAGGTCAGATTGAATGATTCGAACCCGACCTATCTCTGGCACTGTCGCTTGGGCCATATAAATGAGACCCGCATATCCAAGCTCCATAAGGATGACCTCTTGGACTCATTTGATTTTGAATCATATGACACATGTGAGTCTTGTTTATTAGGCAAGATGACCAAAGCCCCATTTATAGGGCAAAGGGAAAGGGCTAATGACTTACTAGGACTCAGACATAATGATGTATGTGGCCCTATGTCTACACACGCTAGAGGAGGTTTTCAATACTTCATTACCTTTACTGATGACTTTAGTATATATGGCTATGTGTATCTCATGACACACAAGTCATAATCCTTTGAAAAGTTCAAAGAATTCAAGAATGAAGTAGAGAATCAACTCGAGAAGAGTATCAAAGTACTTTAATCAGATCGATGTGGAGAAAACTTGGATAAAGAATTCCTTGACTATCTAAAGGAGTGTGGTATAGTATCACAACTCATTCCACCTGGTACACTTTTGTTACCCACTCCGGGGTAGTCCAATTATGGTGCCAAAATTGTGCATTTAAACTCCCAGGATTGGTAACGTTCTGTAAGCCATCAGAACACTACCCTTAGTGTGCATACCCAAGTGGCCCTCTTGGGCACTATGTAAACACATGCATATTGGTCCAACCATCACACAAATATTCACATTTCATGCACACTATGGCAGCAAAGAAGGAAAACACTAGCACAAGTCTTAACTTGGCTATCACACATTAGGCAATCTTATTAAATTCTAGTGACCAGCCACTGTGCCTGTAACTTCCACTAATAAACTGTATCATTCTAGCCATATACCCCCTATTTTATTTGGTCCATTACCAATTATAGACTTAGATCAAATCAAGGAATTTTTCTTTACATCAATAGCCCACCTATGGACCAAGTTATGGATTTTTGAAGTTGGTTACAAAATTCTGACCAAATGAACAGTAACTCAGCCAACTTTGCAACGTCATATATTTGGCTACAGGGCTCTAAATCCATAAATTCCAAAGGTCAGTTAACCCTTTAAATGTTCTCTAGGTGTGGTCAAAATTTCATACCAAGATTCATTCTACACAGGGAGATATTAAACTTTAGGTCTAGAGTCGAAATTCTGGCAACTTTTGGACGATTTTGCCCATACAATTTTTCCAAACCATGCAAACACTTCATTCACAAGGGGAAAGCCCTCCAAGGCTACCCCATATACATTAATTACACATAGGAATTACATTACCTTTCTTTCAATAACTTTATGTGGCTAAAACAGAATTTACAAGTAAGCAGCCCATCATTCACACTCAGGCAGCTTTGAAGCACATCACTTACATAGCCAAAACATTACTCAAATGTTCACATACTTGTCTCATTTTACATACACTACATGTACATGCATACATGCACTACAATATGGTCTTAACTCAGCTAAATATGCACCCTAAGTTACAGGAGTGCCTGAAATGCAATGGACTCCAGAAACAGGATGCTGGACAGCTGCTGCATACCACAATAAGTACCACCATTAAAAATACCAAATGTGCTCCTAAAATCACCAAACTTTCCAGATGATAATTAGACATATGGAAGTTCATGTACCTGAAATTTCAGATCATAACTCAAACCACAATGGTTAGTTTGAAGGTGGTTTTTCTGCTGAACCTGAAATGACAGAATTGAGGGGAGTAAGTTTCATTGAGAAACTTAGTAATGGTAACACTTGGTTTCTTAAGGTAATGTGATCCTCATTAAGACCTGCATCCAAAGACACTAAAACACAAAAACCACAATGCATATATACAAGATATAGCAACCAAATGCATCATCCAAACACAAGCAACAAACACATGAAATGTGGCAGCAACATATACCATAGGTTAGTCCATAAAACACATAATAAACATAACCAAATCACTATGGCAGCCCTCCTCAAGCTAATGCTTGGTCTTAGGATGATTTTAACACTAGTTAGTACTAACTTTGGGCTCTAGAAACCCTTACTTTACCGCCATCATTGTGCACTTCACACTAGGTCACAAAACCTTCAATAAGTGCACTCCCCTCACTAAGCTTGGTTCATCAAGCACATGGCTCTCTTCCAAGCTTAGCCCTAGCTCCATGGATGTTTGAAAATTTCATAAAATAGTCCATGAGAGCAAGAGAACCCTTACCAAAGTGGGTAGGCCAAAAATCAAGCTTGATCCTTGAAGTATGCAAAAAATAGCTCTAGTTTGCTTCCAATTGCTTCCTTTTGCCTTCAATTTCAATCAATTGCAAGTTTGAAGGTGTGGTGGCTATGGAGGAAGTATGGCTGTGTTCTTGGGCTGGGGGAGGACGAAAATGAGAGAGGGATAAGTGATTTGGCCACTTAAATGGCCTTAAATGAGCTTAAGGGCACCAAAACACACTTAACAAGCTTAACCTTGCTTTATGTCATTTTCCTTCTCACTAATTATGGTTTCTTTGTCTTAAAATCATTGGTACACATGTGCCCAAAATTTTTGACTAATTATCAAGTCTTGGCTGCCTCCCCCATGGTGGGATAACCCCACAATTCCACCCTTAGACTTAAGTCAAAAGCTTGAACACCTTAAGGTTTACACTAGGACATTTAGGTCCTTATTGCCTTTAGTGTTTCCTTTGTCCAAACTTGTCTTCCATGAGAAATTTGGTCCTTTAATAACACTTTCATGCCATTCATATCCTTCCCATAGCTCTCCAAATCTCTTTTGTGAAAGTTTTGTAATTGAGTACCCGAATTTCCAAAATCTTACAAAAAAAAGTCCATAGGTTGCTTGACAAACAAGCAATCCTTAAGGCTTTTCTTGGGGGCCAAGTTACTAACTTGGAACACTTTTAAGGAGGTGTTGATCATGCCTTTTACCCCCCACACTTCAATCACTATGGTGAGAATTACACAATATAATGGTTTTTAGCCATTATGACACACTTGTAATTCTCCCATTTTGTGAAGTGGTAAAACTTTAATGGAATGGTGTATCTAAAAGGAGAAATCGACCTCTACTAGATATGGTTCGATCTATGATGAGTCAAGTAGACCTTCCAAACTCCTTTTGGGGATATGCTCTAGAGACAGCCGCTTTTACACTAAACCGAGTTCTATCTAAATCTGTTCAAAAGACACCATATGAGATATAGAGTGCAAGGCGTCCCAGTTTGTCTTTTATGAAGATTTGGGGTTGTGATGCTTATGTGAAACGTCAATCCTCTGATAAGCTAGGGCCTAAATCTCATAAATGCCTATTTGTTGGGTATCCCAAAGAAACAAAGGGTTACTATTTCTACAATCCTTCAATGCAAAATTTGTTTGTTGCTCGAACTAGTGTCTTTCTAGAGAAAGAGTTTATCTTTAAAGGAACCAGTAGGAGGAAAGTAGAACTTAAAAAAATTCAAGAATAACAAGGGGACATTGAACCTGAAATGGACCTTGAACAGACACCACAAGATGTTGTGGTTCAAGAGTCTGTTCCTGTAGCACAGAGCCCATATAGGTCTGGTAGGATTCGGCGTGAGCCCGAGAGCTATGGATTTCTCATGACTCACACTGGTGATGTGATGGTCATGAATTAGGATGAGCCCACAACCTACCAACAAGCTATGTCGGGGCTTGACTCTGAGAAGTGGCTAGAGGCCATGAAGTCTGAAATAGAATCCATGTATGAAAACCGAGTATGGACTTTGGTTGACCTACCTGAAGGGGTAAAACCTATAGGGTGCAAATGGGTTTTCAAGAAGAAAACTGACATGGATGGTAATGTGATTACCTTTAAGGGACGATTGCTTGCAAAATGTTTCAAGCAAATTCATGGTATTGACTATGATGAGACTTTTTCACCAGTTGCCATGCTCAAATCCATACGAATTTTGTTGGCTATTACTACACACTATGATTATGAGATATGGCAAATGGATGTCAAAACTACGTTCCTAAATGGAAAGCTACTTAAGGATGTGTACATGACATAGCTTGAGGGTTTTGTCACTTTTGAGAATGCCAATAAAGTGTGCAAGTTGCAAAGGTCCATTTTATGGACTAAAGCAAGCTTCTCAAAGTTGGAGCACTACTGTCTTCTTGGTGTTTTATTTAGATGACATACTACTCATTGGGAGTGACATTCCCGAGCTACAGTCTGTGAAGACTTGGCTAGGGAAATGTTTCTCTATGAAGTACTTGGGTGAAGCAACCTATGTGTTAGGCATTAGGATCTATAGAGATAAATCTAGAAAGCTACTCAACCTAAGTCAAAGTACATACATTGACAAGGTGCTAAAGAGGTTTAGCATGCAAGATTCCAAGAAAGGATTTTTGCCCATGTCACATGGTATAATTCTTTCTAGATCTCAGTGTCCGAGTACACCCAATGAGAGAGAACACATGAGTAAGATTCCATATGCCTTAGCAATTGGATCTATCATGTATGCCATGATATGTACTCATCTCGATGTCTCGTATGCTTTAAGCATGACTGGTGAGAGTCATTGGACAACTATTAAGAACATCCTTAAGTGCTTATAAAGGACTAAGATGCATTCTTGATCTTTAGAGGTAGAGATGAGCTCATTGTAAGGAATTACACCGATGCTAGCTTCCAATCCGATAAGAATGATTTTAGATCACAATCTGGTTATGTGTTTTGTATTGGTGGTGATGTTGTGAGTTGGAAGAGTTCAAAGTAGGAGACAGTAGCTGACTCTACAATAGAATCTGAGTACATTACCGCCTCTGATGCTGTGAAGGAGGCAGTTTGAATCAAAAAGTTCATCATAGAACTTCCAGTGGTTTCAAGCATTGTCGACCTGATAGAGCTCTATTGTGACAAGAATGGAGCAATCGCACAAGCTAAGGAACCTCAATCTCACCAGCGATCCAAACACATATACCGATGCTATCATCTCATCAGGGAGATCATCGAGAGGGGTGATGTGAGGATATGCAAGATTTTGATAGACAACAACATTGCTAATCCGCTAACAAAACCCCTTACGCAGCAGAAGCATGATAGCCATCCTAGGTCCATCGATATTAAATACATGGATGATTGGCTTTAGTGTAAGTGGGAGATTGTTAGTGTTGTGCCCAAAAGCCAATCATGAGATGATTATATTTTTGCACATTGAGTCATGATATTTTATTAAGGTATTAATCCAGTAATTATGTTTGTTGTTTTGTTTCTGCGTAATGTAATAAACATAATTATAACCTTAGAATAATGATATTCTTAAATGTCCCTAGTATACTATTATCATGGAGCGGGTTACAATAATACATAATGACTAGCATATGTGGAGACTAATGTAATATATGTAGTCTATATATGGGTACAAGTTGGAAAACTTGTGTACTGAACTGACCCACCATGAGAACGCTACATGGATCATTATATGAGTGTCATAAGTGATTCTGATAGTGATCATGGTATATATAGTCCTTTGACCTAAGATCATCAAGGTTCCCTACATGTGAGTCTTATACTTTTATACTTTCCTTTGTTGCTCTTAACTGAGTGAATTTAAAGGAGGTCATTGGGTATGTCACATATCATGTGGAGGGTTTTGTATGATCAAGATGAGATTTGTCCCTCCTATGCAACAGGAGTGATATTTTCAGGCCTCTTGATAGAGTGAGACTAAGAAAATGCATGGCTATGCTCGGACGAGTTGATATACGATATCAATGTTATCAATTTAAGTTAGTCTACTCGGTAATCAAGAAACCAAAGATTGGGCTATACGAGAGTGAAACATTCCATGTCTCGTGCTTAGTTTTGATATCTTGGACAAAAGAACAATGACATATACGGATAATGATCATAAAAGTTTAGTTGAATCACTGATAATCGTGTCACTTGAGTAATCACCGATAATCTTGTCACTTGAGTAGCAATGATGTGTTGCTATACACTACTCATTGCTTATAATTATAAATGTGATTTATGATCATCACCAACGTGGTAAGAACCTATTGGGTCATGTACATAAAGCCTATTTGGACTATTTGAGTGCATGGGTTAATTTATTTAGGCTATGGTTTTGTGATAATTTCACATTAACAATTGGCCTAAAAGTTGAGGCATTATTAAGCCCAAAATTAACCTAATTGGATTAGGGCTTTGAAACCTATTAGGCTTGGAAGTTGAGTCTCACTATAAATACATCATATAGTGAGAAAATTGCAGCTTTTTGCCCTAGCCTCTCAAAATTTCCAGTCACACTCTTTTCTTACTATTTCTTGGAGGACGCAATCTAGCACTGTGAGCGCAAGAGGAATGCATCTACCGGGACAAAGTGGAGGCGTGGTGATCTTGAAAGGCTCGTATGGATACCGTAAAGAGCTTGAATACATCGACTGTTCAGGTTTTATGAATTGACTCAACAGTTGGGTGAAAGTTCTCAACCAAATTAGGTACAAAAAATTTCAAGCACTCAGTTTACCCCATTTCACTTAGATCCTAGAGAGTTTCAATTATATTTTACTGCGCTTGTTTGGCTCCCGAAAACCCTACACTAGTAAACAAGAATTTACCAAGAATTCACAAGTTACCTCACATAAAAAATAGGGGATGGTGGGAAACAGGGTTCCAAGCTTCAAAAACATGAAATTCTTCTTGAAACAAGCTTCCTATGGCTTATACTCCCTTAGTAGCTTTAAGTTTCACCAAATACTTATGATTTTAAGCTCGAAATCAAGGAAAAATGGTAGAGTGAAGGATGAACTTGGGTTTAGTATGAAAAATGGCAGCCATCCTTCACTTTTACCAAGTTATATAGTCTTTTAAATCCCAAGCCACCAAACTGTTTAAAAAATTACAAAATGCCCTTTCCTTTAGGTAACCTTAGTCAAACTTGGTCAAATCTTGCTTATTTAAAATAAACTTGGGTTAAAAGTAAAATTTTAATTTTTAAAAATTCATTTTTAACAATAAGGACCTAGCCTAACTCTTCAAAATGTAAAACTACCATTTTACCCCTGAACTTCATTTAGCGTCTTAACCTTCTCATAACTTAGTGAACTTTGCTAAACTCACCCATTCTTACTAAGTGAATTTGAAAGAAGGTTCCAAAAAAAGTTTCAACACTTTACCTTCCTCAAATGAGCTTCCAGCTCAAAGAGCCATAACACTATCAAATATAACAACCCTATTTTTTTCTTTAATCCCTTAATCCTTTCTATTACACTTGATGGTCAAGCTGACTCTATGAGCCAAATTATTGCCTAAAATTTTTTGTTGTTGATGGTGTTTGGCGCCAATCAAGTGGTACTAGCGCAGCAGCCTAGGTCTGGATAGGAATTAATGCCTCTCCATTACTTCAATAGGGAGCAATCATTCCACAGTGCTCTTCACATTTAGAAGTAGAACTTTGACGCTTGCTGGCAGCAAGCCCTGGTTGCACTTCATCATGGGCTACATTCTGCTCCCCCCATTTCACAAAAAATGGCCCATTTTACCCTTTTTTCTACTAAAGTTTAACTTAAATATATTCATATTAATTTGTATTATAAAAAATTTTAAAAATTATATTTATAAACTAGAGTCTTTAGGTACCATTTTCATATAAAAGTTTATACTTCCATAAGAAATTTCGAAAGAAGGAAAATCATGAATTAATTGAAATGAATAGCAAATGGGACAAACATTGCGAGATGGATGGTGTATTATTTTGTTGGATTATGCTCAACTCCTTCAAGCACTATGAGGGCTATTGACTCTTAGCCCACATATGTCTCAGCTAATTTAGTAGAAACATTTTCCCACTATTCGGTGGTCATAGTTTCTCTGGAGCGAGTAGCTTTAACTCATGCTTTGGCATAGTTTCTGATTATGACTACCAAAAAAATACCATAAACAAATATTTACTAATAACAGTGGTGGATCCATGCATATTGAAGAGGGTCTATAGATCCTACTACTAGTTTTTAAAATCTACTAACTTTAGTATTAAGATAAAATGTGATTTTTCAAAAAAATTATATATTTTGATACTCACTAGATCTCATTTTTTAAATTTGTTGCATTTATCACTGCTTAGTAGTATAGGTTGCTACATAACATAAGGGCACACTTCATTGTGAGTTAATCTACAAAAGAGTTAAAAAGAAACTTAATGATTCAATCAAAACAATTTCATGATCAATTTAAATGTTTTAAAAACTGGTAATGTTTCGAAGTTGCTGGTGACTGATTTGATGAATAAAAAGTACATTGCATAAGACTAAAGTAGTAGAATTGGGATTTTAGCACAACTTGGGTCTTGATTGTAACCCGTGAAAGTTCGCAAGGTGCTTTGAGAGAAGGGGAAGCAAAATAAAATATTTTTGTATATTTTTGGTATTTATAGAGATTGTAAAAATGACTGATTTCAAAATTTGAAGACCAAATAATGCCATCATAGATAAACTAAGGACCTATTATGTAATTATTTTTTTTCTAGTTCTAGACTACATTGAAAAAAGTTCTTTCTGGGTAGAAGAATAAAACATGTTCAACATGAAAAAATAAAAAAGAAATACTATAGTAGAAACAACTTTTCTTTGTGAAATAGATGGGATGTTGAATCAACGAAGAATTACCTTGAAACCTTTAAGGTTTCCATGAACCTACATTGTAGGCACCATTTTTAGGACACTTACACTTATCCTCTAAAAAGTTAATTATGTGATTCACCTTTACGATAGAAAAGGAAAAATACCTAATTTTGTCTTCCTAGCCTTCTTCCACAAAAACTTTAACACATAACTTCTGCATCTAATAATCTAGACCTAGTCCTCAACTAGACTTATCCTCCAACTTTTCTACTATCTTCTCCAGCCTACTAGAAGAGAGACTCCATCATCATCCTCACTTATCTCCCCTTGCTATCATGATCGACTCTAGATCCAATCCAGCTTTAGTTCATTTTTGTCAATTGCTCCATCCTCGATGGCCTCACAATGTGCTCCTTCACAATTTCCATTCCCCTTTCATTCTCCTCTAACCTTCACCATTATTAAGCCTTGTAGTAACTCCTTTATCTGTCACTGTGTTCAAGCAAAGCTCCCCCAATTCTATTGCTCCTTATGGTTTAGACTAAAACAAGGTAGCAACATTTACACCATAAGTTTTCCCATTGAAGCTGCATCCATGAAAAATTGAAGAAGAATCAAAGTTTTAAAGGGAGAAAGCAAAGATGGCAAAATTATGTATTTATTCTTTTTTGTCATAACAGTGAATCATATACTTAACTTTTTAGGGGGGTTAGTAGTACAGGTATTCCAAATAGGAGAAAAAGTGTAGCGTTGAGCAAACCTCAGGGGCTGATCTTATTTTCCCTTGAATCTTATATTAGACATTGCATGATATATACCAAGTATATGAAACTAAATGAATGAGATATGGTGTACACTATCACAATTTTTTATAAGGGTGAATTGCATTAAAAATTCCAAATATTAAACTTGGTTAGCAAAACCATTCCTAACCTCTTAGCTGTTGCATAATGGTCTCAAACTTTTTCCCTTCATTGCAAATTCGTCTCTTGCTAAAGGTTAGACAGAGTTGGTACATAAAACTGATTTATAGGGAGAAAAAACTAATAATTTACGTATTCCATTAATTATTAAAAAATTATGGAATAATTTGAATTAATGGGAAAATAGTTACCAAATATTTTAAATTAAAATTTTAAAAGTTGATGTTAGATAGTTGCATGAGGGTTAATAAATTTGAACTATTTAGAAACTATTTTCTATGAAATTCAAATGTGCTGTAATTTATTAATAGCTAATGGACTATATTACTTATTAGTTTTTAATTTATGTAGATTGGATCTTTGAACCAACTTGATATAATCTAAGGCCATGGATGGATTTATAGTGGAGGAAAATGTTTGGAACTATTAAATAACAATTGAGAGGTTAGGGATCGATTGACAACCCAAATTAAGGTTTGAGATTTTTAATGTAACTTACCCATTTTAAAATTACAGTGCATCCTCCAATGCCATGATTGATTTTGAAATTCACTTTTAGGTGGTATTTAGGGGAGATTACGAATACTAATTATAACCCTATACTTTAAGAATATAAAAAAATATTTTTGTTTTAATTTCAAGCTAGGTAAGGAAAAAATATATAAAAATTACACACAAGTTTTTATTCAAAGGATTATTACATGCATAGAGCAGTAACTTTTAAACGACATCAGTTTTAGATAAAAAGATTAACATTGACATTAAGGGATTATGTAATAATTTATTTTAGCCCAAGGATATAGTACTTAGTGAGTACTAAATGCTCCATCAATTTTGTAATTGTGCCATGAAAAGGGGGGGTTTGCTAGATGAGAGAATAAGTCGGGTTAGATCAATTTTTCAATGAAACCTACTCAACTCAAAATGTTTATAATTCCATAAAAATTTGACCCAACTTAAGAAATGAGAACCAAAAAGAACTAGACCCATTGTTTGTTTTTTTTTATTATAGTTATTATTTTTTTTATTTTGATCATATACCTATAATAACTAAAAAAATCCAATAAAATTTCATTCAAAACAACATTGGAAGAGTTGAAAATAGTTGAGTTAATTAATATTCACCATAGTAGGAAATATCTAGCATAATTCACAATCACTTCTAAAATTCAACTGCATAAGTCAATTAGAAAAGTTGGTTGATACCATAATGGGCTTGAACAAGCCCAATCAGCTTGATAGGCCTACATGCTGACTTAGATTATTCTTTTTTTTTTTTGGGCATGGAACTCCTTTTCTAGCCCAGCTCACCACATGGGTCTTTTGATCAAGAAAAAGATTTCTTCGAAAGAAAACTACTAGATACGGTCACATTCTTTATTGAGGCATCCTTAACAAGCAAATAGATCATATTCAATGACTTTCAATTATCCCATGATCTCCACCTCAAGTTGTAATGTAGCTAGCCTTATCATTTATTAAAATGTCTTCATGCATCATCAAGAAGATAACTTGTCATATTTGCTATTTTTTATTCAATCAACACTTTCAAATTTGGTTGACTTGAGCGCTAGAAGAACCTAGCTATGAACAAACATCCCGGGGCCTCTAGCACTATGTTTGTTGCAGGTTTTATTCATCATCCTGGGATTATCAGTAGTATAACTATTGACTGACGCCATGAGTAAGAGCCATTCGATTGGCAAAGGTTACTACAATAATCATATAGTATTTGGACCTCCCCATGAACAATTACTAATTTGTCCCTAGTTACCACCTTAAGGGTTTGAACTTGATTATTTTCTCCACCAATAGCATGAGACACATCCCCCATGGGAGAGCAGGTCAAAAAAATCTCTTGCTGAAAAAATTAGTCATGAACTTGCTCAAGGTAAAGCGCTTGCCCTTTTCACTAATGAGCAATTCATGGACTTACAAAGAATAATTTATCAATCTAGTTAGTATGTGATTTCTAGATAGGTGCAACAACATCTACAAAATGAAAGACCAAGCATAGGACCTCTAAGTATGATCTTATTATAGGCATGAATTGGTTAATTGACAATAAAGTTTGTATTGATTGTAAAGCTAGGAAGATTGAAATACCTGGATCATAGGAGTATAATTTGGTTAGTTTAAAAGAATATAAGGAAAGCATAAAATAAGCAACTAGATGTGATTGGTGAGATGCCTCTAGTGGATGGAGAAGAGTTCCTACCACTTAATGGGAACAAGATTAAGAAAAACCTACTTAAAATACCTATAGTTAGGGAGTATCCTAATGTATTCCCTTTTGATTTACTAGGACTTCCTCTTTTGATAGGGGTTAAGTTTGAGATTAAGTTAATGTCAAGATCCATTCATGTATCAACACCTCCTTATAGGATGTCTTTTATAGAGATGACTGAGCTTAATAGGCAACTAAATGAGCTTCTAGATAAGAAGTTTATAAGACCACGTGTTTCACCTTAGAGAGCACCAATACTCTTTTTGAATAAGAAGAAGGATGTGACACTTAGGTTATCCATTGATTATAGAAGACTCAATGACTAACCACAAAGAGCAACTATCTTCCCTAAGGATTTAGGACTTGTTTGATCAACTAAAATGTGTTAGGGCTTTCTCAAAGATAGACTTAAGGTCGAGTTACTTTTAGTTGAGGGTAAAAGAAAAAGACATTTCAAAAAAGCCTTTAAAATAAGATATGGCTACTTTGAGTATATAGTAATGTCATTTGGGCTCACTAATTCTCCTACATTCTTCATGGACTTAATCAAAAAAGTGTTCAACCCTACCTAGACTAGTTTGTAGTTGTTTTCATCAATGATATTCTAGTTACTCAAATAATGAAGAAGAACATAAGAAGCACCTAAGGCTTGTCTCACAAATACTGAAAAAACATTAATTGTATGGTAAATTGAGCAAATGTCATTTTTGGATAATTGAGATGGCTTTCTTAGGGCATGTGATTAATGGACAAGGATTAGAAATAGACCCTAAGAAGGTTAAGGCCGTGTTTAAATAAAGCATACCATAGAATGTGAAAGAAGAAATAAACTTCTTGGGGTTGGCTGGTTACTATAGAAGATATGCCTATCAATTCTCAGTCTTAGTTTCACCACTGACCTAGTTGAGAATAAAACATAAGAATTTTGAGTGGGATGAGAAATGTGAAACAAGTTTTCAAGAGTTGAAGTAAAAGTTAAGCACAACCCCCTTGTTGACCTTCCCTAATCCCACAAAGCCATATGTGGTGCATACCAATGCTTTTGTTTTAGGGCTTGGCTATGTATTAATGCAATAAAGGCAAGTCATAACTTATGGTTCAAAAAAGCTAAGGTCATATGAGAAGAATTATCCAATGCATGATCTTGAGCTAGTTATTGTGATCTAATAGGGAGTAAGTTTCAGATCTTCATTGATCACAAAAATCTAAGATACATATTTACTCAAAAGGAATTAAACATCAGACAAAATGATGATTGGAATATGTAAAGGATTTTCATTATATCATTGAGTACATGGCTAGGAAAGATAATGTGGTGGTTGATGCACTTAATAGGAAGTATATTGAGGTACTAAAAGAATAAAAGAATTTTAAAAGAGATGAATCAATTTGTTTGACCATTTTAGCTAGTAAGTGGAAACATTATAAGCAAATAAATTTGTTTGTGTTGACTATCCAGTTTGTATGGATTGAAGAAATCAAAAGGGTTTAATAGGAAGATTCTAACTTAGACAAGGTTTTTGGACAAATTCATGGATAAATGTTTCAAGGGTTCAAACTGAAACAAGGGTTGTCATACTTCTAGGACACATTTTAATGTCCTTGGCCAGGAGTGGTTAAGAGAACAAATTCTAAATGAATATCATGCTAGTAAGTTAAGTGTACATCCTGGTAAATAGAAAATGGAAAAAGATTTAAAGCAACACTTCTGGTGGCCTAGAATGAATAGAAACTTAGAGAATTATGTGGTAAAATGTCTAAATTGTCAATGGGTCAAGGTTGAGCATAAAAATGAGGAGGTATTATAACACCCACACTGGCTACCATACTATGTACATAGGGTAAGGGTATAATGTACATGTTTTTTAGTTGTTTTGAACACATAATCCAATGATTTTTTGTTAGTCAAGCTTGCTGGAAACTCATAATCTAGATTGATGAAGTTTATTTTTGTGAATCTTGAGGACTTTCAAACAACAAAAGCTACTAAGGCTCTAAAGTAGTATTACTTTTGGTGACTATAGTGGCAAGTTAAAAGGATTGAGGAAACATTAACCAAGGAGAATCGAGAGGGCCAATGACCATTTTATCTAGTTCAAAGTTAGGTACTTAAATATACCATGCATGTGATTTGAGAGCTAAGCTGGGATTCATACCCCACTCATGAATTATTTGACTAAGCTAGCTTATTGCTAGATTTCTACCTCAATTCAACCAAATCTTCCTCCCTAACCTTGATACTGACCAAGATTATTTATAGAAGATGTAAAAGAAGCTAGAATTATTGATCCAAGGACTAGGGATTTGAAATTTGAAGGAAATTAAGCCAGCTTATGTAGGAAGGTTCCTGACCAAATGATACTTTATAAGGTTTGAAAGATTGGGGTTTCGGATCTAGGTAAGGATACATAAAATCTATAAGTATTTTATTACAATATGTGATTCTAGCTTATGATGTGCTAAACGTATATTTGTTTGAGATATTAAAGGATCAAAAGACACTAATTTTGTGGATGAATTATAAAGATGCATGAACTGCCATAATGTATGCCTTACTAAGTTTTTTGAACTTACTTTATTGTTTTACTCTTGTAGAGCCAGAGTAAAACTAGTATTAACTTATTATGTAAGTTTTGTTATATGTTAGAGTATTCTATGTAGGTATGGTTTCACGCCATTATTTATGTTTTGGTTAGTCTAGCAACTTGGAACTTGAATAATGGCTGTTCTTTTTTATTTCAAGTGTGTGTAGTATTATTGTGGTGGGAGTGAAAATAATTATATAGCTCAAGGGGATGAAAGTTGCTAAGCTATACATGTATGTAGTTTTAACTAGGTAGCCTATACTTAGATGTTTTGTAGCTTTAGTACTAGGGCTTCTAACATCCAAACCCTGGGTGAACTAGTTTAAAATATGTTGTGTGGACTGAAATGAATGTCCTAAAGTTTTGATTTCCAATGTATTGTCTTACCCTTATTTTGCTTTGCTACATCAATTTAGGCATGGTTTTTAGGGTTTAGTTATTGTATGTACATAGTTTGATCACTAGTGACTTGTATAAAATAAGACTTTTTCTTAACAAGCATACATACAGGAAACTATGCCAAGTTTAAAGGGGACTTATGCACTAAATGGACACAGACTTAGGTGCTAAATGAACATACACCCTAAGGAAGTTAGGCTAGAACTTAAGTTTTCATAGGACAATGTAGGAATGTTGTTCACTAGAATAAAAAATTCCCTGTCATCCTAAAAAGCCATGTTAATTTGCCTGTGCTTTGTGCATCAAGGCTAGACTTGGTACCTAGCCATTTTGAAGTGTGGTTAAGGGGGAAAAAATGATAGTTCTGAGCTAAGATAATATATAGCACCTAGTCCAGCTTGAGCCACAAGGCCTATACAAAAGCATATGAATTATTTAGCAAGTAACCTAGTTGTCACCTAGGTGTCTAGGGTGGGATGTGGCACGTACCCTATAGAACTTGCCTATTCCTAAAAGGAAATCAGTGTCCATTTTAATAGATTTTCTTTCTTGATTACCTTTGAACATGGGGAAACATGAAACAATCTAAGTACTAGTAGAAAAATTGAAAAAATCTGCATATTTTTTGGCAATAAAGCTCATAGACCATATGGATCAATTAGCTAGACTCTATATTCAAGAGATAGTCAAGTTTCATAGAATTCTTGATCATATTGTGTCTAATAGAGACCTAAGATTTGTTTCAAGATTCTGGAGATCCTTTCAGTAAACTTTGAGAACTTAAGTGAAGTTAAGTTTTGCTTATCATCCATAAACCAATGGGTAAACAGAAATGGTAATTCAAGTGCTGGAAGACATGCCTAGAAGGTATGTGATAAATTTCAAAGGTGAATGGGATCAGCATTTTCCATTGATAGGATTCTCCTATAACATTAACTTTCAATGGGTGATAAAAAAAACCACTTCTTAAGCTTTGTTCGGTAGGAGGTGTATGACAACCCACTACTGCTTTGATGCTAAAATAAGCTAGAACTTGGACCAAACATAATGAAGGAGGAAACTGAGACCATCTGGAAGATTTAAGAAAGGATTAAAGTTGAAAATCAAAGGAATGAAGCATATACAAACTTAAAGAGAAGAAGGACTTAGAGTTTTAAGTAGGAGACTAGGTTTGGTTAAAGGTGTCTCCTATATGTATAATTGTTAGACTTGGCAAAAGAAGCAAGTTAGCCACTAAGTATGTTGGACCATTTAAAATCCTAGAAAAGGTTGATAGAGTAGCTTGTAGATTTTCCTTGCCATTTTGCTTGGGTCATAGTCATAGTGTATTCCATATAAGTGTTCTTAAGAAGTACTTACCAAATGTTAGACATGTAGTGTTTATTGGTGAGGTACCTCTAACATTTGACCTAAGCTATAAAAAGAAGCCCTTAAGTATGCTGGCTAGAGATGTAAGAAAGTTAATGTAACCTTATACTAATGGTGAAACTCTAGTGGACTAGACATAGTGAAGAAAAAAAAGCTACACGGGAAATATAAGTAGACATGAGGAAGCAATATCGTGATTTATTCCCTAACTTATTAGACAATTTGGGAATCAAATTTTATGAGGTGGGGAGAATCGTCACCTCTTCACTTTGAAAAGCCTACCCCTAGGTTGTTTTTATAAGGATGGACCTTATTTTTTCAAGTTTCTTTCAATGATTTTAAGTCATAATGTTAATGTTAGTGATTTAACATGTAAAGAGGGCAAGAGTTTTATCCATTGGGTCTTTAAAGCTTGAAGGCTTAATTGTATAATTGAAAAGGTCTTAAGGACTAGATTACACATGAGAAAAACTCAAAGGGATCAATTGAAACAAATGGGACATGCTTGGCTTAAATCTGACTATATTTGCTGGCATGTTTAGGAACTAAGGGGCAAAACTACAACATGTAAAAAAGATCAAGTATCGATCTTAAGGTTTGGCCATTTTTGGGAACTCTTGTCACAAGCGCTTCTCTTGCATGGTTGACTTGCTATAGTCATTCGGGTATCTCTATTTATGGCCAAAACTAAACTCTAACAAAGAAATATGGTGATCCAAGCTAATTTTTCAAGAATTTAAGCAAGCAAGGAGGAGCATTAGCTTGAATTGGTAAGTTTTAGTTTAGTTCAAGACTAAGTCATTTATGAAGGTTTAATTAGCTTTTGAGGCTGGTGGAATATTCTAGTAAGAGGTAAGGGCTAGATTCTGATTCCAATTCTGCATTCATAGAGGCCTATAAAACTTAGTTTTCAATGGAAATAAAAGGGCATGGATGGATGGCTTTATTGCTAAATAAGCTATTGTGCTTCATAATGGGGGTTTCTATTTGATGCAAGTAATGCTTTACTCTCTAATGTGTCACCTAGCTTCTGTTGATAAGCAAGTAATGTGGACTTAACTCAAAAGTTTGGCCAACATTATTAAGTCCATGAGCTCTCTAGTGTGGTTCTTGTTTAATATGAGTTACTTGCAAGGCCTTCTAGGTTGATCTTGTGGTGTGTGTACGAGTATTATATGCTTCTCTACCTATTTGTGTGGTTTCACTTTATTAATTTATATATGTATGTATGCCTTGTGTTTGTGTTATTTCTTTGGTTGCAGGTTAATGAAGGTATCTCAACTTTTTAGTACCTACCCTTATTGAGTTCAATGAACTCATGCCCCTCTTATTTTTTTATTGTAGGAAAAAGATTATCTAATTGACTTTATCCTTTTGTAGGGGTTAAAGTGTGCTTTTGTGTAGATACACTTTCCAATTTAGATAAAATACCATTAATTGCTCAATTCTATAACTCTTGGCAATGCTTTTGTTTCTGATCTCTTGACAACTATTATAAGGAAGTTGCTATTTGATAAGGTGTTTCTAGCTAGGAATCATATAAAAGCTATGTTAGAATCAAATCTATAGCCTCGGTGGGTTTTTTGTGAGTATAATAGATACTGGATTAATTATTCATGTTTTTTGTATGAGTTTTGTAACTAGCTAGCTAAAACCTAGGTTGTTGGTTTGCGTGGCATAATGCCTGTGCTATGTTTACCTAAGGACATTTCTATTAATGTTCAATAAGTCCATGCTTGTTTTGCTAAGTTAGTGCTTAAGGCTCAAGGAATTTAATTTTGGGTACTAATTCTTTGCATAGTTGACCGGCAAGTTGACTTTCTATTTTACATGGCATAGGACATAGCTATTATTTTTTTCAGGTTCTTTCAATTAATTCTGACTTGTAGGCAAAGTTTCAAGGCAATCCCCAACCTAGAAACCATTTGATAAATTAATTGGCCAAATTGCATTTTCTTGCATTTTCACTGTTCCAATGATTTTGCCTACATGCAAATTTTTGTGTTGCCACCTTTAATGCTACAATTCTGATGTTGCAAGCTTGAATTGTGTTGAGTGTATAAACTAAAGGTAACACTCTTAGGCCCTGGGTGTTTTAGGCCATGACAAAGTGGTATTAGGCTTAGGAAGTCATAAATCTATCTAGTTGTTTGAGCAACTTTCCACAGTAGGATCTAATATTGAGCAATTGGAAATCTACCTATATGTCTTTTTTTGTGCAAGAATTGCTGGAAGAAGGACTCATGGAGCTACTGGCTTGCAAGGTCATAGGGCAATAATGCCTTGTGTTGACGGGGCCAATAAACCTAGTAATAGGGCAAGAATGTCTGGTAATGAAAAGATAAATGTGCATGGGCTTAATAAGGCACACTTACCTAGGCCAAGGAGAAACACAAAATAAAGGATGAAGTAGATGGCGGAGACCATGCACAATACTATAGCATAGTTGGAAATAGGCATGAACCTTTTGGTTCAAGGGCAAACACACATGCCTAGAAATTTTGCCAAAGTTGCCGAAGTGCATAATGAGCCACAAAATAAAAGAAATTGGGACGAAACTAGAGGAGCACAAGCTGCTAAAGGCCAAGCAAGTAGAGTTTGGCCTAAAATTGAGGATGACCAAGATGAAGATAGAAGACCTCCTAGAGTTAGGAGGGCGAGATTTAGGGTCAAGTAAGAGAGGTGAGTAAGAAACTAACTAAATAAAATAAAGAAGAGGCTTTAAGAGACATGTTGAGGAGCAAGAATCTTGAAGGGTATAAAGTTAAGGATAAAAGGGATAAAAGGGACAATAAGGAAATAGTAGATGGAAAACTTAAATAGGGCCAAGTAGAGAAGTTTTTAGCCTTGAAGCTACCTACTTTCAAAGGTGATGGAGAACTTGAGGAAATAGAATATTGGATTTATCAAATTAAGAAGATTTTGAGAAGATGGTGCTGACATAAAGTCAGAAGGTCTTTTTGGCTTACTTCAAGCTAGAAGGTAGTGTAAAACTCTAATGGATGATAGTGCATTGAACTTATCAATGCAAGATTGAGAAGCATAAGAATAGGCAAAGAGCCATGAGATGGTCTGAGCTCTAAGAGCTGTTCCAAAGTTAGTATGTTGGTAAAGCCATGAAGGACAAAAAAAAAAGTTGATTTTAATCAATTGGTGCAAAGTGAGATATCAGTGATGGAATATGAGCACAAGTTTAGCTATCTGATTTGATATGCACCTCAATATGATGGGCACGAGACTTTAAAATGTACAAGATTCATAAGGGGTTTAAGACCTGAATTGAGCAAATTTTGAGAGCTATAGGGATCAAGGCACTATAAGGTGGTGCAAAAGGCATTATCCTTATACAACAGTTTAGAGAACAAGAGATGATAAAATTTGGGCTTGGTAAGGTTAGTGGTGCACAAAAGAGTGGTAAGAAGAGACAAAAAGAAATATGTAAGAAAACTTTTTATGGTGAAAAGGGGACCATATCAACCTCTAGGGCCAAAGTGTGAAAAATGTGGAAACTATCATGGAATAGTGGCAAAACTACATAGGGGCAGGGGGATACTACTGGCGCCTGAAGAATTTTCAAGTTTCATACATGTGAGGTATTAAGTTGGTCAACATGTAAGAAGTTAAGAACCAGATTTAAGTTTTGCCCCCCTAACTGGTGAAAGACTATTAAAAGGGTAAATGGCGCCAACAGTCTTAATCTTTACTTTACATTACAAATTCATCCAAAACCCCTCTACCATTTCATATTCGTCCCAAACCTTTGTCTAATTTGCTTCTCTATCAACATCACTCTATTTGACTCTCTCTCTCCCTCTTTCCTCTACTATACTTCAGTGATTATTAATTAAAACAAAGTAATTATTTTAGTAATTTTTATTTAGAATAGATATTATTTGAATACTATATTATACATAATAATTATTTAAATGATTTTTTATAAATAATTATTTAACTAATATTTTTCTCCTAGGATTTGGTCATGGCTTGTCTCGTCTCTGCGTAGCCCCTCTAAACATAAAAACTTGGTTCTGCCACTATCATGGAAGAAAGCCTTGTTATACTAATGCTCAAGCCTATCTGAGGTATGGTTGAATGCAGCACTAGGTAAAGGATTACGCAATTAAAAAGAGGTAAAGAGAAAAATCCAAAGTTGGGATTCAACTTCCTAGGGTTATCAATATGGCACCAAGAGAACAAGCACATGCAACTAGCTACTAGAAGAGTATCAACTGACACCTCAAAGAAAGACTACATTAGGAAGCTTTGAAAGGTAAAGTTTACTTCAATGATGAACTACTATTTGTTTTGTTTGATATTGGAGCACCAGTCTCTATTTTTTATGAAGTAGTTAAGGAGTTAATGTTAACTACTAGTCTCTTGCCTGAAGTATACATTATTAGAACTATTGGAACATAATACCTAATCTCTTACCAAATGGATAAAGACTGCACAGTTAAATTGTGCAATCTATAAATACTTATGATTAATAGTATGGACACCTCTAAGTACGATTTGGTTCTAGGCATGAACTGATCAATTTTGAATCAGGTTTGTATTGGTTGTAGAGCTAGGAAGATTATACTATCTGGATCATAAGAGTACAATCTAGTCAGTTCAAAAGAATAGACAAAAAGCATGCAAAATATATATCTAAAAAAGGTTGATGAAATCCCCCTGGTGGATGAAGAAGAGTTCTTATCAGTGAATGGGAATGAGATTGTAGAGTTACTGCTTAAAATACCTATAGCCAAGGAGTATCCTGAGGTATTCCCTTTTAATCTACCAAGAAAATAGGGGTTGAGTGTGAGATTAAGTTAGTGGTAGGAGCTACTCTTATATCAATACCTTATTATAGGATATCTACCTAGAGATAGCTGAGCTTAAAAAGCAACTAGATGAGCTTCTAGCTGTTGACACCCAATTTTTTTTTGTACTAATTTTTTTTAGTTCTAGGTTAGAAAAAGTTAGTTTGGGGCGCATTTTTTTTAGGGGCAATTTGGTTTTTTTTAGGACATGTGGGCCAACTTGGTCATTTTAGAACTTAGGCAGTTGGTTAGATCAGATGCATTTAAATTAAATTGTTACTTCAAGTTATAAATTTTTAGGAATTTAGTATTGACATCTAGGGTTAAAATAGGAATTCACTTCATTTAGGTAATAATTTGGGGTTCTAAAAGTCATTTGGGGACAGTTTGGGCAAAAAGGAGGAGTTTAGGCATGAATTGGGAGTTTTTAGAAATTTTTGGGCAAAAACAAAAATTTTGGGGCAAATCCGAAAAATTTATGAGGTTCTAGGAAAATCTAGAAACTCTTAAAAAGTTTTGGGCTCAATTGACAAATCATAGAAGTGTTTGGTGGAATTGGAAATTCGTATAGAATCTGGGGCCAAATCAGCAGTTTAAAACTTTTTTGTGGATCTGGATAGCTATTCTAACTAGATTATATCCTAAAAGATATAAACCTCTTCAAATTAGAACTTAATCAACCCGCAAAACCGCATAAAACTTATCTACGCCAAACTAATGGTATGCAATTTTATGTGATTTCAGTTACAGTCTGAGTTTAGAAATCTTAAAACCGAATATTATACAGTATGATTACGGTTTTTGCACTAGTAAAAACTACACTAGCCCAATAGGAGAGATTTAATCCAATATAAATTAAAATTATATATCTAATTGGCTAATTCTCTCTCCCTTTTGATCTTTAATTCTATCATTTAAAATTAATTTCTTGAACCCAAAATTAAAGTCCAATACTTAAAGGAAGTTGCAATCTATATTGATACTTATGAAAATTTTATTGATATTATTTATTTTGTATTTTCACAAAGTTTTTCGTAAAACCATCTAAGTCTCATTTTCCTTCTAATGTCAATGATAACTGCAATGTTATTCTTGCATTCCTTTTCTAGGTAATGATGCATATTTTTTTACTTTTATTTTCCTAACTCATTCAAATATGATAGATTAATGTTGTTATGTTTAGTTTTGGATGATGTTTTTGGCGTCATTGTATAGGCATTGAGGTTTGAGGAATGAGCTTTTGCATTGACGGTCTACCGTGATAGAATGTTGTAGACAAAGAGTTTCTTATTTATGTGTTTTGGTGATAGAAAATAGACAATGGGTTTCTTGTGTGTGTAGAATTTAGGAAGATAATTTTGGCTTATTTGAAATTTGTATTTCTTATATGTGTTGGTTTTATAGACTTGATTATATTTATATTTATATTTTTTTTGTTTATTTTATGAACTTATATTAATTATTTAGATTTACTATGATAGATTTGTGATGTGAAAAAATCACAACCGAACTGCAACCAAACTGCATTTATGCGGTGTGAATTTTTTCAGATTTGTATAAAAAGTGGTGCGGTTACGGTTTCTAAACTATAAAACCGTTTATCATACGGTGCTGTGACGAGTTTGGCTCTAAACCGCATTAACTCTCACCATGAACACCTCTACTTTAAATTAGATTTAGATGAGGTTTAATATTTCAAAACCTTGTTAATCATGTTTATGTCTGCCCTACTATAAATAGGGGTCACCGTTTGAGAGAAATCACAAGAGGATAGAGTTGAAAAATTAGCAACAACCTAAGCTATTGCCGAAAAAGGTGAAACTGATCCAGCCAATTTTCCCTCTTTTTGATGGGTCATTGACAGCATTATTGTCTTCTTTATTTTTCAATCCGATTTATTTTTTATATCTTTTTTCTTCTGTTTTTGTTTTGTTCATTGGTTTATTTCAACATTGGATTACTTCTAAAAAAATTTCTAAAACATAAGATTATAAGTTTAGGTTAGATTTTTTTAATTGTTTAAATAATTTAACTTACATAATTTTTTAGAATTAATTAAATTAAGTAATTATTAAATCTTCCTGAATTTGTTCTTGGTAGATTTGATAAAATCCCAAGGTAGATTATTTGCTAAAAAATGATTTATCTGGTAAGATTCATGGTTTGAATAAGATGTTCTTTTTAAATTCTTGGTAGATTTAGTAAAGTTCCAAGATTTCAAAGACATTTAGAATTTCATATCCTATTGGTTTGGTAAGATTCATGGTTTAAAATTAAATTAAAAATCAAACATAATTAAAAAAAAACTTCACAGAAAATATTTTATTAAAGATTAGGTATTAAAGGAAATAAAAAATTTAGGAAAAGACAAAACTAAAACCCCAATGGTTCTTAGGATATGTATTGCTTATAGAAAACTCATTGTATTAACTATGAAGAACAGGTATCTTTTCCTATAGATTGAGAACCTGTTTGATCAATGAAAAGGTGCTTGGTTCTTCTCAAAGATAGACTTGAGGTCTGGTTACTTCTATTTTAGGGTAAAAGAAGAAGACATTTAAAAAACAACCTTCAGAACATGATATGAATACTTTGAGTTTACAGTGATGCCATTTGGACTCGTTAATGCTCCTACATTCTTCATGAACTTGATGCAAAGAATGCTTAAACCCTACCTAGACTAGTTTATAGAATTTCTTATTGATGATATTCTGGTCTACCCAAAAACTGAAGAAAAACATGACCAACATCTAAGGCTAGTGTGATCATCACTAAAAGAACAATTGTATGGAAAATTGAGCAAGTCTCATTTTTGGATTGCTGAGATTGTTTTCTTAGGGCATGTGATTAGTGGACAAGGATTCGCAAGGCATGTGATCAGTGGATAAGGCTTCGCATTAGGGTAAACCACAAAATGTGAATGAAGTAAGAAGCTTTTTGTGGATGGTTGATTAATACAAAAGATTTACCCACAAATTTTTTGTCTTAGCTTCGCCACTGACTCAACTAACAAAGAAAGAAAACAATTTTGAATGGGATGAGAAGTGAACCAATCTTCCAAGAATTGAAGCAAAAGTTGACCATAGCCACTACCCTCCTTGATCCCACAAACCCATATGTGGTATATACAATTGATTTTGTTTTGGGGCCTGGTTATGTATAATGCAAGAAAGATAAGTCATAGCTTATGGTTTAAGAAAGCTAAAGCCATATAAGATGAATTATCTAGTGCAAGATCTTGAGATAGCTATTGTGATATTTGCACTAAAATAGTGGAGACACTATTTGGTGGGGTGTAAGTTTTAGATCTTCACTGATAACAAAAGCCTAAAACACTTACTTACTCAAAAGGAACTAAACATGAAACAAAGAAGATGGATAGAATATGTAAAAGATTTTGATTATATCATTAAGTACACAACTGGGAAAGGTAGTGTGGTGGCTGATGCACTTAGTAAAAAGTACATTAGGGTGTCGAAAAGAATAGAGAATTTTGAAAGTGATAAGTCAAATTGTTTGACTGACCATTTTGGCTAGCAAATGGAAATGAAGGGAATAAACACACTTGTGTATATTGACTATGCAGCCTAGATGGATTGAAGAAATCAGAAGGGCTCAATAGAAAGATTTTAACATAGACAAGTTTTCTAGACATATTCATAGACAAATGTTTCAAGTCTTTAGACTTAAAAAAAATTTGTTTTACTTCTATGACACACTTTATGGCCCTAGTAAGGAGAGACTAAGAGAATAAAATTTGAGGCTTTTGCCAGTAAGCTGAGTGCATATCCTAGCAAAGAAAATGTACAAGGATTTGAGGCAACACTTCTGGTGGCGTAGAATGAAGAGAGACTTAGAGAATAGAGTGGCAAGATGTTTGAATTGTCAATGGGTCAAAGTTAAGCATAAACAACCAGGAGGTACCCTATAGAACTTACCTATTCCTAAGAAGAAATGAAAATCCATTTTAATGGATTTTCGCACTAGATTGTGTTTGACAAGGGGGAAATATGACACAATTTGGGTGATAGTAGAAAAATTGATGAAATATGCATATTTCTTGCAAATAAAGATAACTTGCACCATGGATAAATTAGCTAGACTCTATATTTAGGAGATAGCTAGGTTGCATGGGATCCTCATTGATATTGTGTCTTGTAGAGACCTAAGATTTGTGTCAAGATTCTAGAGATCCTTTTAGCAAGCTTTAGGAACTCAAATGAAGTTGACTTTTGCCTATCATCAACAAATTGATAGGTAAATAGAAAGGGTAATTCAAGTGCTAGAAGACATGCTTAGGAGTAGTGTGATAGATTAAAAAGGTGAATGAGATCAAGACTTGATATTGATAGAGTTCTTCGATAAAAACTATCAATGAGTGATAAAAATGGTCCCTTATGATGCTCTGTTTGGAAAAAGGTGTGTGACAACTCATTTTTGCTTTGGCACTAAGGATAAGATTGAGCTTGGACCAAGTATAATTCAATAAATAACTAAGTAAATTAGGAAGATTAAAAAAAGGATTATGGCTACAAATCAAAAGAATGAAGCATATACAAACTTAAAGAAAAGAAGGGACTTGGAGTTCCAAGTAGGAGATTGGGTTTGCTTGAAGGTGTCTCCTATGAGGGAAATTGTCTGATTTGGAAAAAAGGCAAGCTAGCCCATAGGTATGTTGGACCATTTGAATTTTTAGAAAGGATTGATAAAGTAGCTTATGGATTATCATTCCCATCTAGCTTGGGTCATATTCACAATTTATACCATGTAAGTGTTCTTAGGAAATACCTACTAGCAGTTAGACATGTAGTTTCTGTGGATGAAGTACCTTTGGCAACTAACCTGATCTATGAAGAAAAACCCCTAAGGGTGGTGGTCTAAGGTGTGAAAAAGTTAAGGAGCAAGCTTATACCAATGGTGAAAGTCCAATGGACTAGTCACAATCAAGAAAAAGCTACATGAGAAACAGAAGTGGACATGTGGAAGCAATATCTTGATTTATTCCTATGTTGCTAGAAAATTTGGGTCATCAATTTTTTCAGGTGGGGAGAATTGTCACTCCTTTATTTTGAGCAACCTAACCTTAGGTTGTTTTGTAAGGAGGAACTATTTTTTTTTGAAGTTTCTGCTAGGAGGTTCAATCACAATATTAATGTTAGTGACTTATAAAGAAAGCATGAACTTTGTCTAGCGGCTACTTAGACCTTGAGGATTTAACTGTATAATGGAACCTAATGACTAGATCGCACTTGGAAAAAGCTCAAAGGGCTTAATTAAAACAAATGGTGTTACCACCTCACAAAAATGGGAGAATTACAAATGTGGCATAATAGCTAAAAATCATTATATTGAGTAATTCTCTTAATAGTGATTGAAATGTGAGAGGTAAAGGGTATAATGAACATCTCCTTAAAAATTTTCCAAGTTGGTAACTTGGCCCCCAATAAAAGCCTTAAGGATTGCTTGTTTGACAAGCAACCTATGGACTTTCTTGTAAGATTTTGGAAATTCAGGTACTCAATTGCAAAACTTTTACAAAAGAGATTTGGAGAGTTATGAGAATGATATGAATGGTATGAAAGTGCTATTGGAGGACCAAATTGCTCATGGAAGACAAGTTTGGACAAAAGAAACACTAAAGGCATTAAGGACCTAAATTTCCTAGTGTAAACCTTAAGGTGTTCAAACTTTTGACTTAAGTCAAAGGGTAAAGTTGTGGGGTTATCCCACCTAGGGGAGGCTGGTTATGGCTTGTAAATAGATAAAAAATGTTGGGCACATGTGGACTAATTAGTTTAAGACAAAGAAGCCATAATTAGTGAGAAGGAAAATGACATAAAGTAAGGTTAAGCTTGTTAAGTGTATTTTGTGCCCTTAAGCTCATTTAAGCCCATTTAAGTGGCTAACTCACTTATCTCTCTCTCATTTTTAGCCTCCTCCAACCCAAGAACATAGCCACACTTCCTCCATCACCACCACACCTTCAAACTTGCAATTGATTGAAATTGAAGGCAAAAGGAAACAATTGGAAGCAAACTAGAGCTATTGCTTGGATACTTTAAGGATCAAGCTTGATTTTTGGCTTACCCACTTTGGTAAGAGTTCTCTTGCTCTCATGGGTTGTTTTTTGTATTTTCAAGCAACCATGGAGCTAAGGCTAAGCTTAGAAGAGAGCCATGAGCTTGATGAGCCAAGCTTAGTGAGGGGAGTGCACTTATTGAAGGTTTTGTGACCTAGTGCGAAGTGCACAATGAAGGCAGTGAAGTGAGGGTTTCTAGAACCCAAAGTTAGTACTAACTAGTGTTAAAATCCTCATAAGACCAAGCATTAGCTTGAGGAGGGCAGCCATAATGATTTACTTAAGTTTATTGCATGCTTTACGGACTAACCTATAGTTTATATTGCTACCGCATTTCATGTGTTTGATGGTTGTGAATGGCTGCCATTTGGTTGTTATATCTTGTATATATGCATTGTGGTTTTGTGTTTTAGTGTCTTTGGATGTAGGTTTTGATGATGGTTACATTGCCTATTGAATCCAAGTGCTACCCTTACTAAGTTTCTCAATGAAACTTACTCCCCTCAATTCTGTCATTTTAGCTCCAATTGAAAGATCACCTTCAAACTAACCTTTGTGGTTTGAGTTTTGCTTTGAATTTTCAGCTATCCAATATCCTGTTCTAGAGTCCATTGTGCCTCAGGCACTTTTGTAACTTAGGGTGTGTATTTAGCTGAGTTAAGACCATTTTATAGTGCATGTATACATGTACATATTGTGTATGTAAAATGAGACAAGTATGTGAACATTTGAGTAGTGTTTTGGCTATGTTTGTGATGTGGTGTAAAGCTACCTAAGTGTGAATGATAGGCTGCTTACTTGTAAATTGTGGTTCGGCCACATATTGTTGTTAAATGCAAGGGCATGTAATTCCTATATGTATTGGACATGTGTGGGATAGCCTTGGAGGGCTTACCATTTCTGAATGAAGTGTTTGCACACTTATGAAATTTTATATGGGCAAAATGGTCATAAAGTGACTAGAATTTTGACTTTGTACTCAAAATAACGTGTCTCCCTGTGTAGAAGGAATCTTGGTATGAAATTTTGACCACACCTAAATGACATCTAGAGGTTTAACTAGGCTTTGGAATTTCTAGATTTAGAGCCTTGTAGCCAAAGATATGACATTGCAAAGTTGGCTAAGTTACTGTTCATTTGGTCAGAATTTTGTAACCAACTTAAAAAAAAACCATAACTTGGTCCATAGGTGGGCTATTGATGTAAAACAAAATTTCTTGGTTTGCCCTAAGTCTCTACTTAATAATGGAGCAAATAAAATAGGGATTTACATGGCTAGATTAATACAGTTTATTGGAGGAAATTTGGGTGTTATGGCTGAAATTTTTGAACGCAGTAAGAATGCTTAATGTGTGGAAGCCAAAACTAACACTTGTGCTAGTGTTTTCCTTCTTAGCTTCCGTAGTGTGCATAAATGTGAATATATGTGTTATGGTTAGACCAATATGCATGTATTTACATAGTGCTCAAGAGGGTCACTTGAGTATGTACACTAGGAGTGTTGTTCTGATGACCCACAGGACACACTAATTTTGAGAGTTTAAATGCACAGTTTTGACACCATAACTGGATTACCTCAGAGTAGGTAACAAATGTTGGTATCAAAGCATGGTTTACACATGTACATAACATATAGTTACATTGCATGCATCTACATACATGGACTCAGTTTGGTCAGCTGCTAGTGTCAAGTACCATTGAAATACCTATGGTTTTTATATGTGCTCTATGATGAATCATCAATGTAGGGAGTAAACATGGTTCCCACAAGGATAGGGGAACCACCCTAAAAGCCTCCTACTAATTCTGGGCTACAAAGAAATGGACAGAATAGAGGGAATCAAGGCCAACAAGGCCACCAAACCCTGAAGTGCCTCAGGTTTGTTTAGAGCTTCAGAAGAACTTAGCTCTAATCAAAGAAAACTTAGTAAGGCTAATTTAAGCACAACAGTAAGGAGTCTAAGTAGTTTCAGCAGAACCAGTTCAGGATGCACAGCAGCAACCAGAAGAGGATACTAGGAACACATCTGAATATGTTCCTTCTAGAAGCATAAAAGATACAAATGTTGAAACTGTTGAGGTGGAAGATGAGGATAGGAGAAATCCAAAAGGCAGAAGAGTAAGGTCTGAGATTGGTTAGGTATCCAAGACCAATCCCTCAATCTATGACCATTCCTCCACTAGGAATCAGATCGAGGAAGGCTATGAGAGAAGATCTAATAGAAGTCAGAGAGATCATAAAGAGCATCACCATACAAAGGGCTTTCACAAATCCAGGAGACATAGATCAGAGGATCTAGAAGGCCTAGATGAAGTCAGACTATTGGAGAAGTTCGAAGGCCTAAGACCTCCATAGTTTGATGGAAGAGTTGGGCTAGAAAGGGCTGAGGAGTGGTTAATCTTCATTGAAAAATGTTTGAGAGGATGCCACTGAGCTCCGCTAAGAGAGTGTCACTAGCTACCTACAATCTAGTAAATAGTGTAGAGATGTGGTGGAGAAACACCAGAGATAAATATGCTATCCAGAAGGGTAGAAGGCCAAGAGAAGACATGGAAATGACCTGGCCAGAGTTCACCCAGTTATCCAAGGAGCAGTATATCAGTGATGACATCAAGGATATGAAACAAGCTGAGTTTGATGCTCTAAGGCAGGATAACCTCAGTGTTGTAGAGTATGAGCACAAATTCAATCAGCTGGTGAGGTATGCTCCTTAATATCATGGACTGGAAGAGTTGAAGGCCAAAAGATTTGTCAGAGGCCTATGGTCAGACATCAGAAAGGCTGTAAGACCTTTTGGAGCGGTCATATACAATGAAGCAGTGCATAAAGCTCTATTAGTAAAGCAAGAGGAGTATGATACTAGGTATTTTCCCAGTGGACTAGGGGAAAGTAGCCAGGTAGGAGGCAAGTACGAAAAGCCACCACATGGCAAGGGTATTGTCAAGAGTTCCCATCTTGGTGGTGAAGGCAAGGTTAAGGGAAAGTCCTTTGGCCTAAGGTGTCCTAACTGCAAGAAGTTTCATGGAAAGAAACCTTGCTATTTTAACATCCAAGTGTGTCTAAGATGTGGATCCAAGGATCATTGGATCAAAGACTGCTCACAGGCTCAAAGGAGGCCAGAAGACCAAGGTCCAGTAAGGCCTATTGGGCAAGACCTAGAGGAGGAGAACCTAAGGAGGGATAGCAGAGGCCAGTTCCTCCAGTGTAGAGAGCTGACAGAGTCTTCCAAGTGGAGAGGCCAGAGACATCACAGCAAGGAAGAGCACTAAGAGGTAACATTTACCTTAATGGTATGCTGTTAGTGTTCTATTCGATACTGGTGTATCTATGTCTATAGTAGCTAGGAAATTTGTTGGTGCTATGAAATTGTCGACTAAAATCATGCCTGGGATATCCTTAGTGAAACAACAGGTAGTCAATTTCTTTTCACAAATGACCTAGCTAAGGATTGTGAGCCAGTAGTAGGAAAGACTAAGGGTTTGACTAATCTGCTAGTGTTGGACATTCCTAAGTATGATTTAGTGTCGGGTATGAATTGGCTTGCTATGCATAACATAAGAATTGATTGTGCTAAAAGAGAAATCACATTGCTCGATAGTGAAGTGCATGCATTAGTGAATTATAAGCAATTAGTGTATGAAATGCATGACATGGAACCAGAAGTACTAGATGAGATACCTGTGATTTCTGAGCATGATTATTGTTATGCATTGAATGAAATGCACTGTGATAAGGAAGTGAACAAAATACCTGTAGTAAGAGACTTTCCAGAAGCCTTTCCTAAAGACCTACCAGGTATTCCTCCACTAAGGGAAATTGATTTTGAGATCAAGCTGTAACCAGGAGCTAGTCCGTCCAATATCCATATCTCCTTACAGAATGCCTATCATAGAGATGAATGAGCTTAAAAAACAACTTGATGAACTTCTTGAAAAAGGGTTCATAAGGCCAAGTGTTTCACTGTGGGGAGCTCTAGTGCTCTTTGTGAAGAAGAATGATAGATCAGTGAGACTATGCGTTGACTACAGGAATCTCAATGCAGTGACTATCAAGAACAAGTATCCATTCCCTAGGATTAAGGATCTATTTGATCAACTCAAGGGAGCCAAGATCTTCTCTAAGATAGATTTGAGATCTGGATAATTCCAATTGAGAGTAAAGGAAGAGGACATTCCTAAGACTGCATTCAGGACCAAATATGGGCATTATGAGTACACAATGATGCCATTTGGTTTGACTAATGCCCCAACTGCTTTCATAGACCTAATGAACAATGTGTTCAGACCACATTTGGAAAAATTTGTGGTTATGTTCATTGATGGCATCTTTGTTGGGTTTCGGGAGCCAAACAGCGCAGCGGAATTTAACCGAAACCCTCTAGGATCCAAGTGAAACGAGGTAAACCGGGTGTTCGAAAATTTTTATACCTAATTTTCGGTTGAGATCTCTCACTCAACTGTAGAGTCGAATCACAAAACTTGAACAGTTGACGTGTTCACACTCTCTATGGTATCCACACGAGCCTCTTGGGATCACCACGCTTCCACCGCGTCCCAGCAGATGCATTTCTCTTGTGCTCGCAATGCTAGCTTACATCCTCCACGGAATTGCAAGAGAAGAGTGCGGCTGTCCTTTTGGGAGACTAGGGCAAGGAGACCTACGAATTTCTTACTAGAAGTTGTATTTATAGTGAGACTCAACTTCCAATCCTAATGGGTTTCAAAGCCTTAATCCAATTAGGCTTTAATTTCAGGCTTAATAATGGCTCAACTATTGGGCCCATTATTAATACGAAATTATTGTGAACCCGAAACCCAAATTATTAGCCCATGCACTCTAATGATCCAAATAGCTCTATGTGTGCGACCCAATAGGCTCTTACCATGTTGGCAATGATCATAAATCACATTTATGATCATAAGCAATGAGCGGTGTCTAGCAACACATCATTGCTACCCAAGTGACAAGATTGTCGATGATTCAACTAAACCTTAATGATCATCACCGATATATGCCATTGTCCCTTTGTCTAAGATATCAAGACTAAGCACGAGACATGGAATGTGTCACTCTCGTATAGCCCAATCTTTGGTTTCTTGATTACTGAGTAGACCAACTTAAACTGATGACATTGATATCGTATATCAACTCATCTGAGCATGGCCATGCATTTTTCTAAGTTTTACTCTATCAAGGGGCTCGAAGATATCACTCCCGTTACATAGGAGGGACAAATCCCATCTTGATCATACAAATCCCTCCGCATGATATGTGACGTACCTAATGACCTCCTTCAAGTTCACTCAGTTACGAGCAACAAAGGAAAGTATCAAAGTATGTGACTCACATGTAGGGAAACTTGATGATCTTAGGTCGAAGGATTACATATACCATGATCACTATAAGAATCACTTATGACACTCATATAACGATCCATGTAGTGTTCTCATGGTGGGTCGGTCCAGTACATAAGTTCTCCAGCTTGTACCCATATGCAAGCTACATATCTCATATTAGTCTCCACATATGCTAGTCATTATATATTATTGCAACCCGCTCCACAATAATACTAGACTAGGGACATTTGAGAATATCATTATTCTAGGGTTACAATTATGTTTGTTAAGTTACGCAGGAACAAAACAACAAACATAATTGCTGGATTAATGCTTTAATAAAATATCATGACTCAATGTGCAAAAAATACAATCATCTCATGATTGGCCTTTTGGGCACAACACTAACAATCTTAGTGTATTCTGAGGGTGAAAATGAATATGAACATCACTGAAGATTGTCTTAAAGACTATATTGGAACATTAGCTTTATGCCAAGTTATCCAAGTGCCAATTTTGGATAAAGAAAGTGTCTTTCCTATGACACATCATAGATACACAAGGCCTTAAGGCAGACCTCGAAAATATCAAGGTAGTGCAAGAGTGGGAAAGACCAAAGACTATAAAGGAAATCATAAGTTTCCTAGGATTAGTTGGATACTATAGAAGATTTGTATCAGGCTTTTCCATGATTGCCTCAGTTCTTACTCATCTAACCAAGAACGGTCAAAGGTTTAAATGGACTGAGAAGTCTGAAAAGAGTATCCAGGAGCTAAAGCAGAGGTTGATTGAAGCTCTAGTGTTGATTCTTCCTGATCCAAGCAAGCCCTACATCATATATATAGATGCATCTAGATCTGGATTAGGTTGTGTGCTTATGCAAGACAGAAATGTCATTGCTTATGGGTCAACGCAATTGAGACCCCATGAGCAAAATTATCCTACCCGTGCCTTAGAGTTGGTAGTAGTGATTATTTTTTTGAAGCAATGGAGACACTACTTAATGGGTAGTTCCTTTGTGATCTACACTGACCATAAAAGCCTAAAGTACTTGTTTACTCAGAAATAGTTGAACATGAGGCAAAGGAGATGGTTATAGTACATCAAGGACTATGACTGCAGTATAGATTACACAAAGGGCAAAGGCAATCTTGTAGCAGATGGCTTGAGCAAGAAGTACAAGGGTCTTTTGAAAAGAGGATCCATAGCTGATCATGATGAGCAGAATAGTCTGCTAAGCCTATGGCATTAATGGCATAAGTGAGAGGAAGCCCGAATCTACACATTGACAATTCAGTCTGGATGGATTGAAGAAGCCAGAAAGGCACAACAGACAGATCTTGATTTGAAAAATATTTCAGGAGAGGAAAAAAGTTCCTTGTATCAATCCTTTGCCTACAAGCAAAGATTACTGTATTTTAAGGACCAAATCTATGTGCGTAGAGGACTAAAGCTCATGAATGAAATACTTAAGGAAGCTCACACAAGCAAGTTGAACATCCATCCAGGAAGTGAGAAAATGTATAAAGACTAGAAGACTCACTTCTAGTGGCCAAACATGAAGAGAAACATAGCTACTTATGTTTCCAAATGTGCAAATGTATCACATGCCAGAGGGTAAAGGTAGAGCACCAGAAGCAAACTAGTACCATACAGACTCTACCTATACCAGTGAGGAAATGGGGCAACATAACCATGCACTTTTTGACTGGGTTGCTTATGACCAGATTAAGGCATGATGCAATCTAGGTCATTATGGATAGGTTAACCAAATGTGCCTACTTCTTACCTATGAAACTCATAGACTTCTTGGAGAAGTTAGCCCAGCTGTATGTTTAGGAGATAGTAAGACTATATGGAGTGCCATACTCCATTGTATCTTATAGAGATCCAAAATTTACAGCTCAGTTTTGGAGTGCTTTTCATAAAGCACTAGGAACCAAAATCTACCTGAGTACTGCTTATCATCCTCAGACAAATGGGCAATCTAAAAGGGTGATACAGATACTGGAAGACATGCTCAGGAGCTGTGTGTTGGATTTCAAAGGTGAATAGGACCAACACATGCCATTGGTAGAATTCTCATATAACAATAGTTATGAAAGCATTGTTGGCATGGCATCTTATGAAGCATTATATGGAAGAAGGTGCATGACACCCTACTGTTGGGTGGAAGCCTCAGACAGGCTAGAGTTGGGTCCTAAAAATATTGAGGAGACTACTGCCAAAATCAAGAAAATTCAAGAGAGATTAAAGGTAGCCAATAAAAGGACCACATCTTATGTGAACAAAAGAAGGAAAGACCTGGAGTTTGAGGTTGGTGACAATGTTTGATTGAAACTTGCACCAACCAAAGGCATTGTTAGATTTGGAAAAAGAACTAAGTTAGCTCCAAGATATATAGGTCCTTATGAGATTTTGGACAAATTTGGCAAGGTAGCATACAGGTTAGCTCTACCACCAAGTATGTCAAGTGCTCATAATCTTTTTCATGTCAGTATGCTTAAGAAGTGTTTATTGGACACAAAGCATGCTATTGTAGTGGAAGACATACAGTTGGAACCTAACTTGACAAATGAAGAGAAACCTATAGTTATCTTAGCCAAGGATACCAGAAGTTTAAGAAACAAGTTGATTCCCATGGTTAAAGTTTAGTGGTCACACAACTCTGAAAGAGAAGCAACCTGGGAAACTGAAAAAAAACCTTATGGAAAGGTATCCTGAAGAATACCAGAAGCTAAAGGCTATTTTAGAGGACCAAAATTTTTAAGGGAAGGAGGATTGTTACCACTTCACAAAAATAGGAGAATCACAAGGAAGGTTTTGTTACCTAGTGTGAAGTGCACAATGATGGCAGTAAAGTGAGGGTTTCTATAGCCCAAAGTTAGTACTAACTACTGTTAAAATCCTCCTAAGACCAAGCATTAGCTTAAGATAGGTTGCCAAAATGATTTACTTTGTATGTTTTATGGACTAACCTATGGTTTATATTGCTACCGCATTTCATGTGTTTGATGGTTATGAATGGTTGCTGTATTTGGTTGCTATATCTTGTATATATGTATTGTGGTTTTGTGTTTTAGTGTCTTTGGATGCAAGTTTTGATGATGGTTATATTACCTATTGAATCCAAGTACTACCCTTACTAAGTTTCTCAATGAAACTTACTCCCCTCAATTCTGTCATTTCAGGTCCAACTGAAAGATCACCTTCAAACTAACCTTTGTGGTTTGAGTTTTGCTCTGAATTTTCAGCTGTCCAACATCCTGTTCTAAAGTCCATTGTGTCTTAGGCACTCCTGTAACCTATGGTGCATATTTAGCTGAGTTAAGACCATTTTGTCGTGCATGTATGCATGTACATGTAGTGTGTGTAAAATGAGATAAGTATGTGAACATTTAAGTAGTGTTTTTGCTATGTATGTGATGTGGTGCAAAGCTGCCTAACTGTGAATGATAGGCTACTTACTTGTAAATTCTGTTTTGGCCACATATTATTGTTACATGCAAGGGCATGTAATTCCTATGTGTATTAGACATGTGTGGGATAGCCTTGGAAGATTTACCCTTTGTGAATGAAGTGTTTACACAGTTATGAAATTTTGTATGAGCAAAATGGTCATAAAGTGACCAGAATTTTGACTTTGCACTCAAAACACTGTATCTCCATGTATAGAATGAATCTTGGTATGAAATTTTGACCACACCTAAAAGACATCTAAAGGTTTAATTGGGCTTTGGAATTTCTAGATTTAGAACCTTGTAGCCAAAGATATGATGTTGCAAAATTATCTAAGTTACTGTTCATTTGGTCAGAATTTTGTAACCAGCTTAAAAAATCCATAAGTTGGTCCATAGGTGGGCTATTGATGTAAAAAAAATTCCTTGGTTTGACCAAGTCTCTACTTGATAATGGATCAAAGGAAATAGAGGGTTACATGGCTAGATTAATATAGTTTATTGGAGGAAATTTGGGTGCAGTGGTTGTAATTTTTGAACCTAGTAAGAATGCTTAATATGTGGAAGCCAAAACTAAGACTTGTGCGAGTGTTTTCCTTCTTAGCTACCATAGTGTGCATAAATGTGAATATGTGCATTATGGTTAGACCAATATGCATTTATTTATATAGTGCTCAAGAGGGTCACTTGAGTATGTACACTAGGGGTGTTGCTCTTATAACCTACAGGACACACCAATCTTGGGAGTTTAAGGCACAGTTTTGGCACCATAACTGGATCACCCCAAAGTGGATAAAAAATGGGACATGTTTTGTTTATAATTGCCTAAGTTTGCTAGCATTTTTGGAAGCTTGAAGGAGAAACTCCAACATGCAAGAAAGATCAAGTATCAATCTTGGGGTTTGGCCATTTTCAGAAACAGTTGTCACCAACATTTCTCATTGTCATGCTTGTGACTTGTATAGGCCATGTGCTATGATGAATTGTATACATAATGTACATTATGTATGAACAATACATGTCACAAGTATGAAATAAAGACTAAACAAAACAAGTATCCTATGAGAATGCCCTAAAAGTATTCTGAATGTGCCTCAAAGGAACCTAAGGAAAGTGGTATGGTTGTGAACCAAATAAGGATAAACCCATTTTGAGAAGGGGACTTAAATTTGAAGACAAACTTGACCAAAAAGCCTAGTGAATAAGGTGCTCTAAGATAAGGCACAGAGGGGGGCTCTCAGACACACCTTTGTGTGCATTCATGTGAACTGAGGACTTTAAAGTCTAAAAAACTAAGGGTAATTATATAAGCTTAATGCCCAAGGTTAAGATACAAGTGAGGGCAGCTTCACAAACCCATGAAATTTGAAGTACATATAAGAAAGAACAAAAACACCCAAGAATGCATTAGAGGACCCTTAAGTGTACCTTTGTGTGCAACCATGTGCTTATGAAGGCTTTAAAGACTAATGTCTTGAAAAGAATCACATAACAATGATAATCATCATTCAAATGAGAATGAGGGCTACTATGTGGGCTAAGAAAAGGTGAAAACCATAACAAACATATAGAAACACCTTAAAGAACACTAAGGAGCTCTCAGATGCACTTTAAGTGTACATATGTTCAATGCAAAGTTTGAGGCCCTAATTGGCCAAATTAATTAATGAAGTATGTGCTTAATATGTTCCAGTTGTAGAGTAAAGAAAGATGAAATGAAGTATTAAAAGAATTTAGCTGCTTGGAAGGACTTTGGACTGAGGACTAGTCAAAGTCCATAATGGCTAACTCATTCAACCACCAATTCAATGTAGCTTCTTAGCTATTTCCTAGCTCATTTAAAACTTGCAAACATAGGCCAAATCCTAGTAAAATCCATTGAAATGAAATAAAAGAAAGAACAACAAAAAGAAACAAAATCGAAGCTAAGTACCATGGTGGATGAGAAAGCCAATGATGGTGCTCTTTGTGATTTGAAGTCTTCTTGTCTTCTTGCTATCTTCTCCTCTTCTACAACCTAGCCAAGCACCTAGCAAAACCTCTAAACCACTGAAAAGAAGGAAGGCAAAAAAGAACAAGAACAAGCCAAAGCCGAAGCTTGGCGGTGTAAAACTAGCTCGTGGTGGTGTTTATGTTGATGTCTATGCGACATGATCTGTGATCAAAATTCCTTGATGCCATTTTACCCATAGTTGAGGACCCATATAAAGCTTCTTTGCCTATATTTTAAAGTGGAAAAGCTGCCCTAGGGGATGGCTAAAGGCTAAAGGAACCTAAAGGCTATGTAGTGGGCTATGTGTGCATTAAGCACCATGTAAGCTACCTAGTTTGCTCTCGGAAAGCGTTGGGTTTTTTTTCAAGTGTGCAATCACCTAGAGCTTTATTTTAATTGAATTTAATTAAAGTGATCACATGGAAAAATTGAAGGAAAATCATGCTTGCTATGTTAAAGAAACCATGTGTATGTGGTGTGTGTATTTGTGTGCTTCTCTGATTTGGTGCGTATGCTAACCCCTATTATATATATATATGTACCTTGTACTATCTTGTATATACTATTTTTTGTGTTTTCTTTGTCTTTGGATGTAGGTTATTAAACAAAATTTGAGGTTTACATGTATAGTAATGTTATAAACATCATGAAGGTACTAGGTGCTGTATTTGGGTTCTTACTGAGTACCTATGTACTCATGCCTTCTTTTTCCCATTTCAAGCAAAGAAGTGCAAGATTGAAGGGCTAGGGAACCTTTATAAGAGGTCTATGTACAGAGAGGTATACTCTGGAATTATGGCTTATGAAAATGAAGCATGCAAAACTTCATCAGAATGAACTAATGGTTGTGTTCTGTTGTTATGTTTATGTGTTTGTTGGCCCTGATGGTTGGTGTGGGACTTCCTATGTTTGGATCCATCCTGGTATGAGTTAGAACAAGAGGGTAATAAGGTAGTTATGGCCTAAATATTAAGTCAAAGTGACTGTGGGCTTAGAAATAGTTTAAGCCTAGCTATGTATCATGCATGACATTCAGTGAACTAAACTTTTCTTTCCATGTAGTCTTTAATTATGCAATTTTGGCATGTACATATTTGTATATAACTAATGGAAATGGGACTTAGTGTAAAATATGGCTTGTGCCTTGTATGTATTTTGGGCTTAGGAAAGCCTTAAGGCACTTTGTGTATCAAGCTAGGATGTATGCATGCATGTGTGTGTGTGTGTGTGTGTTTTGATTGATGTACTTGGTGGGCTTCCCATAAGCCTCCAAAGGACACAAAACACACATAAGTCACCTAACTTCATTAAACCCCATATGCACCCTAAGAAATTTTAACTAGGTGAAATCCAATCAACTGGATGAACTAAGAAAATCTTGTTAGTTCTTCAAAAGCTTGAGATTCCCACCTAAGTAGATAACAAAATTGGGGTTATGAATCCTGGGAGTCAGGGCCTAATTCACTTTATCAAAATCAACTGAGTGACTAAAAACAACTAGTTGATCTCAAACCTCTTAAAAAGGTTTAAGGTGGGGGTGAATTGGGTCTTGACACTCATTAAGGGTGATCAATCGGTTTATTTGGTTTAAAATGAAGTGAATTAGTCAAATTATTCAGCTTTCAGTTTTGGATGATAAGAAACCAAAATAACCGAATTATCCTTTAAAACCAAACTCAAAATGAACCAAATTATTTTGGTTTGGTTCAGTTTGAAAATGAATTATCTAAAAAACATTGGAAAAATTCAAAGATCAAACCACTTGCTCGCTGCTGTCAAACAAACAACAAACCAAATATGAAATATCTAAAGATTAAAACTATAAATTTCAACGTAAGAACACCTAATGTATGAACTCAGGAACTCAAATCAAGGTTGACATAAATATAGATTTTTAAGTAAAGGTTGCTGCTCTTGTAGATGATTTTCTCGATTTGGGACTTGTACAGGTTGAATGAGGCAACAGAGCTGTTGATTTCTTTGCACTAGACCACACGGATGGTAGTGCTTTGTTGGGGGAAATCCTTAAGCTTGATCTTGTAAGAGAACTTAGAAGTTGAGGGATTGATTCTCGACAATGAGCCATGGCCGGTGCTAAAACCTTAGGGTTGATGATGATTGAATGGAAAGATTAAGGACAAGACAACCAAACGAGCAATGAAGAGAAATGAGGCAATGCTGTGCATGTGTATCCGGTGTTGGTAGACTTAAAGTGAGATGGAGGGAGGAAGTGGGCCAACTTTTGTGGTGCGTGTAAGTGAAAGAGTGACCTAGCCCAACAAAAAGCCTAAATATGAAAGAATGGTAATTCAATTAATTCGGTAGCCAAATTAAACACGGACCCCAATCGAAATTGAACTAAAACCAAAATTAACATTATTTGGTTTTTATTGAAACCAAACTAAAAACTCAATTTAACTGAACCGAATTTCCAAAATTTTTCCATTTTTTCCCTCTTTTGGTTTGACCCAAATAATGATCACCCTTACTTCTCATGCATGGTTGGCTTGCTTTGATCATCTATGGAGCTCTGTTTATAGCCAAAATTGAATTCTAACTGAAAAATATGGCAATCCAAGCAGATTTTTGTAGAATTTGAGTAGGCAGGGGGGAGCATTGACTTTGATTAGTAGGTGATAGCCGAAGGACTATCTCCTCTCCCAGTGCGTACTTCCTGCCGAAAGTATGATCAGGAAGCCTGGCGTCACCCGAACGAGGCACCATTACTGACCTCGGAAAGAATGAAGCCAAGCACCCCGAACTTGGAACTTCGGCAAGAACGCCAGGGATCGCAAAGATGGTGCCGGCTCCCTCGGGGGACCGAACGGATTGCCTTCGAATGAGCCATCACAAACAGAAGGGAATCTCCCCGAAGGTGGAACCTCCGAACAAGGGAACCCCCAAAAGCACGAGCGTAACTCCCGAAGAAGCGCGGCCGTGTCAAAGAACGACCTCGCCCAGAGGACCTCGGGAGTACGGCATGAGCATTTAAGGAGCCTCTGACATGCCGCCCACAGACGCTACATGTCACCTCAAACGGCGATTTGACACGCCGACGCCGTCCAGGTCTTGTCACGACCTGTCTCGGTTCAAGACTCAAGGAGCCTGTCACCGGCTACTCGCCCCCTACGCCCAGAAACTCAGAGAACATCCGACCGAACACGTGTCGTCATCTGAACGGGCTGGGCTTCTCTATAAATACCAGGGAACAGACCCTGGCAAAGGGTTCGACTCCTCCTCCTTGAGAAAATACAGGCAAGCCCACTAAAAACTCTAGTGCTTCCCCCTTACCTTCTCAGGAAACTGACTTGGGCGTCGGAGGCTCCTCCCCGGAAAAGCACCCCGGGGACCTCCTAACCCTCTTCTCTGAGCTTTTCAGGCACACTCCCCTGGGTAACCTCAACTCCAGACGCTCTCCCTCACAGGAAGTCCTCCCGGAAGTCACTATGCCTTCCAGCGAAGATGTCTCAGGGCATCATTTGGCGCCGTCTGTGGGAACCCATCCTCGGGTCGCCGTCGTTGAGACTCGGCGTTCTAAGGACAAGGGACTCCCGAGGTCCCCGTCCGCGCCTGAAGTCCAACCGGCCACCGAGCAAGCCCTCCTAGGGACTTCCACGCCTGAGGAAGAGCGTCCTCTGGTCATAACCATGAGCTTTCTGCGCGACTTTCAACGTTCTGTTGTGGCTGAAATGACACAACAGATAGACCGAAGGTGGCCGCAACAAGCACAAGCCCAAAGGCCTCCTTCGTCGGCACACCTTCGGGAGAAAAGTCCCAAACCGACCCATCGTAGTTCGGGAAGTGGAGACCCACGAGAGGAGTCTTCAACGGAAAACATGCCCCTCGGGGCGCGGCTCGAAGGGCAAACAGGGTCAAGATGACCCAAAATCACACACAGGAGGAGCCAGTCACCTAAGGCGAGGTCCCCATCACCTCAGCGCCGAACTCATTCTCCGAAGAGACACCGACAATCTCCCCTCCTAGAAGAAGAACCTAGCGCCACGATCTTCATGGAGAAGATACTGGCGAGGTTGGATAGAGTGGAGAAGCAGGTGGCCTGCAAACCCGTCTGGGCTAGGCTGTCTGGAACCTTTTGTGGAGATGAGTCCCCATTCACCCAAGATGTGGTTGAGGCAGCCATGCCAGGTGACTTCAGAGTGCCTCGGCTGGAAACTTATGATGGCCGTACTGATCCACAGGCCCATCTGACCAAGTACAGACGCAGCATGATGATGCACGGTGCCGACGATGCTACCTTGTGCAAATGTTTTGAAGTCACTCTCATGGGGCCAGCAACGGCCTGGTATAATTCATTGGCTCCAGGGACCATCACGGAGTTCCAGGAGTTATCCACAGCCTTCACACAGCAGTTTATAGGAAGTCGGCCAACGGCGAAGATGCCGGTCCAGATGTTCGACATAGCGCAAAAAAATGGAGAGACCATCCGCGACTATGTCGAGAGATTCAACAGAGAGGCCTTGAGTGTCCCAGATTTTCGGCCCGAAATACGCATCCTCGCGATGACACGGGGCCTTCGGAGGGACTCACAGCTGTTCTACGAGTTCTCCAAGGACCCCCCGGACACGCTGGGCGAATTTTACCGAAGGGCCGAACAGCACATGACGGCCGAAGAGCTGAGAATGGGCGGACCGAAGTCCGATCACACCCGGGCCGAAGGGTCCAGCCAGCAAACCCGGTATCCCACCGAACAGGCAGGCCGACCTCGGAGAACGCGAGGAAGGAAACTCCCCATTTTCACACCCCTGAACACCACGAGGACCAACATCCTCATGACAATGGAAAGGCAGGGAACTCAGGTTCAGCGGCCACGGGCCATGACCGCCGACAACAGAAAGAATATGAAGAAGTTCTGCCAGTTTCATCGCGACCACGGCCACGACACCGAAGACTGCTTCCAATTGAAAAAGTATATAGAGTCGCTGATAAAACAGGGCCAACTTCGGCGTTATCTGCGCATGCCTTCCCCGAAAGGGAGAAAAGAGGAGGAAGGAAAGGCAGAAGATGAGGACTATGACTCCGACAGGCGGAGAAACCGAAGTCCGAAAAGGCGCCCCCCACCTCCAGCGGGAATCATACAAACAATTACGACGGGACTGCCATCCTCGGAAAGAAAGAGGAAGGCCAGAGAAATAGCAGTCATGGAGTATCAAAGTCCAACAAAAAAGCTGACCCGAAAGGATGGTTCCGCCGTCATTTTTCCCCATGACGACCCATTATTGATCATGGCGAGAATAGGAAACTGGGACGTCAAGAGAGTGCTGCTTGACGACGGATCAAATGCCGACGTCCTGTTTTCACACTTGCTGCCGAGGTTGGGTGTATCTAGCAGCGACCTCAAGCCCGTCACCTCGCCTACCTTCGGGGTAGGTCCGTCCGAACTGCCCGTCCTCAGATGGATCGATCTCCCTTTGATGCTGAAAGGGACTTCGGTGATTGGGACAGCAGAGTTGTACGCCTCCACAATGGCAAGGTTCATCGTTATGGATGTCCCTTCATCGTACAACGCCATCCTTGGAAGACAGACACAGGGAAACCTGCACATTCGCCCTGATGTCAAGTACTTAACCGTCACTTTCGCCGCCAAGGATGGAGATGCGGAAATCTTCATAGATCAAGGCGAAGTAAGGAAGGTGTTCGTCAAAACACGAAAGGCTCCAGCAAACAACTTCGCACAAGCTGTGGAAGCAAAAGCACCAAAAAAGGGCGAGGCAGAGAATCCCGCGAAGGCGGAAATGGAAGAAGTAGAACTTGTCCCAGGCCAAAATACCCGAATAGGGAAAAACTTGGCCGAAGGTGACAAGGAAAAACTTGTATCTTTCCTACTGACAAATAAAGATCTGTTTGCCTACTCGCCGAAAGACATGCCAGGGGTAAACCCTGACATAATTCAACATAGCCTCAAAGTAAGTCCGGAAGCAAAGCCTGTCCGGCAAAAGAAGCGAGGCATCTCAGTTCATAAAAGTAACTTTGTCAAAACCGAAGTCCAACGACTGTTAGAAGCCGATGTCATCAGGGAGGTCAAGTACCCTGAATGGTTAAGCAATGTGGTAGTTGCCACAAAAGAAGGAAGCAGCAAACTCCGGATGTGCATCGACTTCAGAAACTTGAACGATGCTTGCTCGAAAGATTCATACCCTCTCCCACCGATAGACCAATTGGTAGACTCAACTGCCGAATACGGGCTCCTAACTTTCTTAGATGCCTTCAGTGGGTATCATCAAATAAGGATGGACCCTGAAGATGAAGAAAAAACCGTCTTCATCACCGAGGGAGGAACATACTGCTACATCAGGATGCCTTTCGGGCTCAAAAACGTAAGAGCCACCTACCAGAGATTGATGAGCAAGGTCTTCAACGACCAAATAGGGAGAAACATGGAAGTATATGTGGACGACATGATAGTCAAAAGCAAACTGCCCGGCGACCACGTCGCAGATCTAAAGGAAACTTTCCATCAGCTCAGAGCCCTTGGGATCCGCCTTAATCCCGAAAAATGCGTCTTCGGAGTAACCTCGGGAAAGTTCCTTGGGTACATGGTATCAGAAAGAGGCATTGATGCCAACCCAGAAAAAATTAAGGCTCTACTCGAGTTCCGAACTCCTGCCACAGTAAAAGATGTGCAGAGGCTCACCGGAAGGATAACCTCCCTCAGCAGGTTTATTTCCAGATATGGAGACCGGTGTCGACCATTCTTCAAAGTCCTCACTAAGGCAGCAAAAAAGGAGGACAACCTCGGGAGTAATGACCATCCTTGGGGTGAAGACTGCCAAAAGGCCTGGGAGGAACTCAAAATCTACTTAGCCGGTCTGCCCACTTTGCGGCAACCTCGCGAGGGAGAGCCCCTCGTGTTATACCTCGCCGTCACAGAAAAAGCCGTGAGCTCGGTCCTTGTGAAAGAAGAGGGGGCGAAGCAATGGCCAGTCTACTACGTAAGCAAGTCCCTGCATGGCGCCGAAGTCAGGTACCCTCTGTTGCAAAAAGCTATATATGCCTTGGTGCTAGCAGGAAGAAGGCTGCGACCATATTTTCAGGCTCACCCTATCATCGTCCGAAGCAGTCTACCTCTGCGCGATGTCATGAGAAAAGTTGATCATTCGGGAAGGCTTTCCAAATGGTGCATAGAGCTTGGCGAACACGACATCACTTATGAACCTCGAAAAGCCATAAAAGCTCAAGCTCTGGCAGACTTCATTGCCGAAGTACCCACCACCGAAGATAGCCATCCAGATCCAAGCGAAGGTGAGCCAGAGTGGACTTTGTACGTCGACGGAGCCTCGGGGTCCGAACACCAGGGAGCTGGGGTAATTATCAGAGGTCCCGAAGGCCTTGAAGTAATGAAGGCTATTAAGTTCAGCTTTAACGTCACCAACAATGTGGCTGAGTATGAAGCCCTCATAGCAGGATTGCGCCTAGCCAGAAGAATTGGCGTGCGAAATCTAAAAGCCCACAGCGATTCCCAGCTAGTAGTTCGGCAAACGGCAGGAGACTATGGGGCGAAGGACCTAATCTTGGCAAAATATCACGAACTGGTGACAAAGCTCGTTCGAGAGTTCGACACCATACGGATCGAAAACGTACCTCGATGGGATAACACCGAAGCAGACTGCTTGTCGAAGTAAAAAACATACACCCAGGTGCTAAGCCGCCCGAGCATTGAAGTACTGAGCATAGTAACTTCGGAAAAAGGCTGGAAAGACCTGATAAAAAGGTATCTTGCGAACAACGCGCTCCCCGAAGACCCCATCGAGGCTGCAAAAGTGCGAAGACGCTCCGGGCGATTCTTCCTAATAGGCGAAGAACTGTATCGGCAGGGATATGCAAATCCTTTACAGAGGTGTGTTGGCGAAGAGGATACTGAAATGATCCTCGAAGAAGTCCACGAAGGCGCTTGTGGTTCACACATTGGAACCGACGCCCTGGCGGCAGTAATACTGCGCCAAGGATACTTTTGGCCTACCCTGAGAAAGGACGCTAGGCAGTTCGTCCGAAAATGTGGTAACTGCCAAAAACACGCAAATATCCAGAGGACACCCTCGGAAATGGTGACTTCGGCTGACTATCCCTGGCCCTTCGCAGTCTGGGGCATAGACCTCATAGGACCACTCCCAACAGCGCCTGGAGGCGTGAAATTCTGTGTAGTAGCAGTAGACTATTTCTCCAAATGGGTCGAGGCAGAACCGTTGGCTACTATCTCGGCAAAAGAAGTGCAGAAGTTCGTATGGAAGAACATCGTATGCAGATTTGGCATACCAAGGGTACTAGTAGCTGATAATGGATCCCAGTTTATAGACAAAGGGTTCCAGGAATTTATCAGTGACCTCGGAACAAAAATGCACTTCGCCCCAGTAGCTCACCCCCAAAGCAATGGGCAGGTAGAAGTATCTAACAGGACCATAAAAGATGGTCTGAAAAAGAGGCTGGGGGAAGCAAAAGGGAAATGGCCAGGAGAGCTCCAAAGTGTACTGTGGAGCTACCGAACAACACCCCGAAGAGCAACAGGGGAAACGCCTTTTTCACTCGTTTTCGGTACAGAGGCCATCATCCCAATCGAGGTAGTGCAACCATCAATCCGAGTACAAGTTTTTGATGAAAGTAGAAATGACCTCGGCCTAAGAACCAAGCTCGACCTCGTCAGCGAACACAGAGAAATAGCGGAGCTGAGAAGAAAAGCTTTTCAGCAGAGAGTGGCCACGACTATAAACTTGCGTGCCAGGCCAAAAGGAATAAAGAAAGGAGACCTCGTTCTCCGAAAGGCTGAATTTGCACCTCGTAGGCCATCCCACGGGGTATTTCGCGCGAACTGGGAAGGTCCTTATCTGATCCTTGCCGAAGTACGAAAAGGGGTGTACAAGCTCGGCGATTCCGAAGGTATAGAATTAAAAAATACGTGGCATTCGGACTCCTTGAGAAAATTCTATACGTAGGATCTCGGCGAAGAAGATTGTGCTGTACAAGTTAGAAAAATTCTCTAAGTACGAAAGTTTCTTAGCCAAAATGTCTTAAGCATAAGAGGTGCAAAATTCCGCAAAAGTGGCCGACCAGATAAGGTTTTCCGAAGTCCCTTGAGCGAACGTGTTCGGGACAATGGGGAAAACCTGGCAAAAGACTTAGCCAAAATTCTTGGGCATAAGTTGTACAAGTCAAGATTTCACGAAGAAGGTCGCCATGCTAAGCGCAGATAAGGTTTTCCGAAGTCTCTTGAGCTAATGAGTTCGGGACAAAGGGAGACGAAAAATCTCGCAAAGATACTTAGCCAAAGTTTCTAAAAAAGTCTTTTATTAAGATAAATTTGCTTACAAAGAAGGAAGATTGCCAGAAGAAGAAGTACAAAAGAGAAGGAAAATAAGGCAAAGGGCCCTAGAACAAACTAAGGATTCTCAGCGTCTCGGGAGCCACCAGCTCCTGCGTCCTTCTCCACAACCTTCCACGCCGGAAGCGAAGGGGGCAAGTTCAGATGCTCAATCATGGACCAAGACCACCGAGGCCCCTCGGGAATGTTCAGAGCCTCCAAAAAAGAAAGGTCCAAGTCTAGGAACCTTTGAAGAACTTGATATCGAGTGAGGCAAAACCCGTCCTGAAAACCAACTTTGGTCATCTGGTCGGATTTGTCCTTCTCGACACCGAGGTCTTCAAGGTCCCCCTGCAGATCCGCGACCTTCTTCTTCAGCGCCTTCATCTTCTTCTTCTCCGGCTCCTTCTTCAAAGACTCCACCTCGGCTTGAAGCGTGGCTTTCTCTTGAAGCACCTTCGCCAGGAGAGCCACGGATTCTGACTTCTCCTTTTGAACTGCCTCGTTCGCCGAAATCAGCTCCACCACCTTGGAGCCGAGGTCAGAAATCTTCTAGGATGAGTCCTTCAAAAGTTCATCCTTTTCCTTCAGGAACTCCTCTCGAACGGCAGCAACCTCCTTTTCTGCAGCTTGAGCCAGCTGCGCGTTCCGAGTGGCCAGTTCCGAGCACTTGGCCTTATATTGGATTATGGTGCCTAAGGCCGAGGCTCGGAACAGTGCCTGCCTCGCCACCCGAACTCTAAGGAAACCGGCGTACCCCAGCAGCTGCAGAGAAACAAAGACAAAGTTAGTAAGGCAAAGAAGAAGAGGCAGACATTTAGAGGAAATCAAAAGGAAAAACACAAAGGCGAGAGGCGTACCTGGGCAGCGTGCTCAGAGACCTTCGCGGCAAGGGAGTCATCGTCAGGGTGAGCCTCCGCGATGGCCTTGAAGGAGGCCTCAGTAAGCACCCCCTTTGAGATCTCCTTAGCCATTTGCTGGCAGTCTCCGGAGTACAAATTCATGTCCTCCGTAAACGTCCAGAAAGGCTCTTTCGGGACCTTCCCCTCCGGGATATGGGCATCCCGAAGGGCCCGCTTTCGGGCGTGCTCGGCCACCCAACCCGGAGATGATATCTCCCCTGCAGGGAAAAAACAAAGAATTGGTCAAGGCAAGAAAATCTCAAAGACAACAAAAAAGAAAGGCACCACAGTTTGTTAGAAAAACAAACCTGCTGGCACCTCAGCGACGTCGTCGTCGGAAGCCCGAGCCTCCTCTGTAGAAATCCCCTTGCCCTTGCTTTTACGTCGCTCTTCGGCAGAAGGGGCCTCTACCAAAGCACCCAGAAGAGTCGCCGAAGGAGTGGGACTCTCGGCAGTGAGGTCAGCAACGACCTCGGCCGGCGGGACAGCAGCAGCCTCGGGCTCTTCACCCACCTCCTCGGGAATCTCTGGGAGAGGAGGGGGCGCATCCTTCTTCGCCCGTTTGGCCACAGATGGCCCATCCCCAGACGTTTTCCGTCTTCGGGAGACGGCCTTCTTCGTTTGCTCACCTTTCTCGGATTGCCCAAGGAAAAGCGATTTGTAGAAGGCAGCGGTGTCATCGCCCATCTCTGAAAAGGAAAGAAGACATCAGTGTGAGTCCAGGGTGAAAATATAGAAAAGGGATTTGGAGATAACTTACTTTCATAAAAACTTTCGTAAGACTCTTCCTTCCGAAGAAGCTTCACCAGCCAGGAGTCTTTCCCGGCAATGGTAGGAGCCGGCATCCCGAGGTCCGTCTTGTGCTCCTTTACCACCTTTAGCTCCCGAAGGACCTCTTCGGTCATCAACTTCCAGTTAATGGGAAAGGGGTAAAGAGGGCGCGAAGGGACCTCGGAATCCCAGTCGAAGACAGCTCGGATCCGTCTGTCGAAGTCCGTGAAGATAGGTGCCAACTCGGGAGTCAGCAATATCCTCGGGTCAACGACGTCCATCTCCAGCTTTCCCCGAGCCCATTTGGTCGGAACATGCGACCAGGCCTCCTCCTTCTTCAGAAAAAAGAACTTTTGTTGCCACCCTCGCCAGCTGTCCTTGTTGGCAAAGGTGAACTTATATTTTTTGCTCCCTGATCCCCGAGGTAGCATAAAGTAGAAGCCACCCTTCGGGACCACGAAGAGCTTATAGTACTGCAGAAAAAGAATGAAGTGGGGTTCTATTTTGAAAACGCCACACATACAAAGAAAGGCGTTGAAGTAGCAGTACGAGTTCGGTGGAAGTTGGTTTACGGCAATGCCATGGAAATCGCAAAACTCGCAAACCATCTTCGGTGGAGGGTACCAAAGTCCGGCCTTCAGCTGGGCTCGGAAAACGGTAATCTCGTCACTACGGTTTGAAAAACTGAATTGGTCAGAACGTGGCAACCTCGTAGTGGCATAGGAGGGAAGGAAGAACTTCTTCTTCCATTTCTCTAGTTTTGCAAGAGTGGTGCAACAAGGGTGAGAAAGAAGAGGCTGCCAGCTCTCGTGGATAGGCATGATTGGCTGAAAAACAAGTTCGGAAAAAGGCAAAAAACAAGTTCGGAAAACCTTGAAAAAGCAAAAATCAGAGGACTCTGGAGATCAAAAACCCACCGAATGATTTGCCAAAATCTGGATTTGAAAACACCATCGTGAAAGGTGGCCGGAAAAAACCCCATTAAACAGCACCGCCGTGAAAAGCAAGGAAGAAGGCAGGAGCACTTGAAAGATAGAGGAGAGCAAAAGGAGAAGCAAAAGGGGTTATGAAGGAACAAAAGTATATATAGGCCGAGGGGGGATAAGCGAAACGGCGTCATAAATGCTGCGCGAAGGCAAGGAGTCGCCATAACTGCTTACTAAGCATAAAAAGGCACGCCCACTGTAACCGATGCAACCCCCAGCCAATAAAAAGCTGCCACGTGTCAGCCATCGCGCCAAAAGGGGGACACGCCTTCTGACAGAGGGCGCGCCGCTCCAGACTGACACGTCTGGTTACGAGACGCGACGTTTCACAGACCTACAAAAAGTAAAGAAGTAGGTTACCCCGGAGACACCAAAAGACGGGCTATGTATTGAACAACCCGTGTCTTCGGGCAAAAGGTGCACCTTCGGCAAGAGTGCTATACCCAAGGCCCCGAAGTACTCCCTTTGAAAGCTGCCAAACCGAAGTTCCCACTTCGGCTTTCTGGAGGGGGGCTTGTGATAGCCGAAGGACTATCTCCTCTCCCAGTGCGTACTTCCTGCCGAAAGTATGATCAGGAAGCCTGGCGTCACCCGAACGAGGCACCATTACTGACCTCGGAAAGAACGAAGCCAAGCACCCCGAACTTGGAACTTCGGCAAGAACGCCAGGGATCGCAAAGATGGTGCCGGCTCCCTCGGGGGACCGAACGGATCACCTTCGGATGAGCCATCACAAACAGAAGGGAATCTCCCCGAAGGTGGAACCTCCGAACAAGGGAACCCCCAAAAGCACGAGCATAACTCCCGAAGAAGCGCGGCCGTGTCAAAGAACGACCTCGCCCAGAGGACCTCGGGAGTACGGCATGAGCATTTAAGGAGCCTCTGACATGCCGCCCACAGACGCTACATGTCACCTCAAACGGCGATTTGACACGCCGACGCCGTCCAGGTCTTGTCACGACCTGTCTCGGTTCAAGACTCAAGGAGCCTGTCACCGGCTACTCGCCCCCTACGCCCAGAAACTCAGGGAACATCCGACCGAACACGTGTCGTCATCTGAACGGGCTGGGCTTCTCTATAAATACCAGGGAACAGACCCTGGCAGGGGGTTGGACTCCTCTTCCTTGAGAAAATACAGGCAAGCCCACTGAAAACTCTAGTGCTTCCCCCTCACCTTCTCAGGAAACTAACTTGGG
>SMDT01001301.1:0-100808 GCA_005392925.1 Aquilaria sinensis | reverse complement strand
AGCAGCATCTCTAGGAGGAAGCCAAGTTCTGGGCATTATCCCTGGACCTTTGAAACTTGTTTCTGGGGGCACGATTGGAGAAGAATTAGTGGCTAAAAATTTGCAAGAGCTTGTGTTACAAATGCTTCTTAATGCTGATGCTTTTATCGCTCTACCAGGAGGTTTTGGCATGTTGGGAGAAATCTTCCAAATTGCTTCCATGGCCCAACTTAATTTGCACAAGAAACCCATTGGGCTGTTGAATGTTAACAATTTCTTTACAGGTTTGATATCTTTTGTGGATTACGCTGTGCAGAAGAATTTCATATCAAGAGTGGCACGACGAATCATAATATCCACAACAACTGCTGAAGAATTGCTAGATAAAATGCAAGCTTTTGTTCCTGAACCAGATCCAGCAATGATTCAGATAGACTGGACACGACAGTCTTTCCCGACCAGTTCCATCCCATAATTGTCCTTTGCCCGGCCTGTTGAAGCATTGTGGAAGAAGAAGCGATCCGATCTGTTCTTCTTGTCCTTTAGTTTTATTATCAGCATTTTTTTTCGTGTTTCAGTTTTTCTTTTCAGGGAATTTCTTTTTTTTTTTTTTTTTTTTTACCTTTTTAGGATAGTTTTGTTCATGCTGATATTAAAACCATAGGACAAAGCCTTTAGTTTGGAATGGCTGAGTAAGGAGTAATTTTTTTGCTCTTGAGACGCATCCTATTAGGTCTACTAGTCATGACATTTTGGGGTAGCTAAGCTTCAACCTTATTTGGATGACATATCTCACAAGGGAATCTATATTTTCTGAAGAAAATATTAGATGAAACCTTGGATATTGATTCCAAACATCCGTACCCTTACATAATTTGTCTGTTTTATTTCACATCATCAAGATTCACTCATTTCATGGAAGTTTAAATTTTTGCACTCGCCTATTATGAAAATTCACACTTCCGAAGAAATCATTCCAACTTCAATTGCCTTCATACAAATTTTGATTGCTAAGGAAAGCTCCTTAACCTCAAAAAGAAGAAAAGAGTTTTTCTCCACAATCAATCAATCTTTCTTCAAACGATAGGAGCCTTCCTATCGCAGAGGTTCTAAGGTGGGTAAATTGCACCCGCTAACCCCAACCTTTAATTATTGTTTCACTTCTAACCCTAACCTTCACTTTGCTCGTACCGTATCCCTAACCTTAATAAAACGTTTCATTTTGGCCCCCTTTTGGATGGAAATAGTTATCTTAGACGGAAAAATCCACGTCAGCAGATTATTGTGGTGGAAAATGCTTCTTTTAACCCCTATAAAAATCCTTTTTGCCAAAAAAGCCTTACAGTTTTTAAATCTAACAAAAAACCTTAGCCAACCCTCTCCTACCTCTCCTCCATCTCCGGCATCCCCATCTCGGCGACCTCCCACTCCGGCAAACCCCCTCCTACCGCTCTTCCCTCTCCGGCCTCTTCTCCATGACGAGTGTGGCTAATCTAGATGAAATTGGAGACAAAGGACGGGGAGTGAGAAGGAGGCCAAGAGGGAGGGAAGAGAGAGTGAAGGCGGCGGGGAAAGGGAGGCCGAGAGGGAGGGACTAGCGAGCAACGGCAGTGAGAGGGAAAGAGACTAATAAGGTTGGTTGGTGAGAGGAAAAGGGATTGGGGCTAGGGACGGAGGACGAGGGATGCTTGGAGAGGGTCGCGATGGAATCGAAATCGGTCTTCAGCAGCAACACACGGCCCTCTTGCACTCACCGTTGAATCGTCGTTTACTCTCCACTGAACCGCCCTCACCCACTGACGCCGAATCACAAGCAAGGATGGAAGAGAGGAAGCGGAGATGGGTGAGCGACGGACGGGGGTGGCCGGAGAGGGTCGCGATGGAATCGAAATCGGTCTTGAGCAGCAACACACGGCCCTCTTGCACTCACCGTTGAATCGTCGTCGTCTACTCTCCACTGAATCGCCCTCACCCATTGACGCCGAATCAGAGGAAGCCGAATCACAAGCAAGGATGGAAGAGAAGAAGCGGAGATGGGTGAGCGATGGACGGCAGAAACGAAAGCCAAATCAAGAGGAAGTCGAATCGCAGGCCGGAGATGGGAGGACAGGGCGGAAATGGAGGTCGGAGATGGCGCCGCCGGAGAGGGAAGAGAGGTAGGAGGGGGTTTGCCGAAGCGGGAGGCCGCCGAGATGGGGATGCCGGAGATGGAGGAGAGGTAGAAGAGGGTTGGCTAAGGTTTTTTGTTAGATTTAAAAACTGTAAGGCTTTTTTGGCAAAAATGATTTTTACAGGGATTAAAAGAAGCATTTTTCACTACAATAATCTGCTAATGTGGCTTTTTCCGTCTAAGATAACTATTTCCGTCCAAAAAGGGGCCAAAATGAAACGTTTTATTGAGGTTAGGGATACGGTACGAGCAAAGTGAAGGTTAGGGTTATAAGTGAAACAATAATTAAAGGTTGGGGTTAGCGGGTGCAATTTACCCGTTCTAAGATAGGACCCTTAACCTCAAAATCAATCAATCAATTTTTCTTCAAACGATAGGAACATTCCTATCGCAGAGGTTCTAAGGTAGGACCCTTAACCTCAAAATCAATCAATCAATTTTTCTTCAAACGATAGGAGCCTTCCTATCGTAGAGGTTCTAAGATAGGACCATTAACCTCAAAATCAATCAAGTTTTCTTCAAACGATAGGAGCCTTCCTATCGCAGAGGTTCTAAGGTAAGACCCTTAACCTCAAAATCAATCAATCAATTTTTCTTCAAACGATAGGAGCATTCCTATCGCAGAGGTTCTAAGGTAAGACCCTTAACCTCAAAATCAATCAATCAATTTTTCTTCAAACGATAGGAAGAGTTCCTATCGCAGAGGTTCTAAGGTAGGGTTAGGACCTTAACCTCAAAATCAATCAATCAACTTTTTCTTCAACGATAGGAAGCATTCCTATCGCAGAGGTTCTAAGGTCTTGGGGTAGGGACCGGCTTAACCTCAAAATCAAAATCAATCAATTTTTCTTCAACGATAGGAGGGTTCCTATCGCAGAGGTTCTAAGGTTAGAGTTCCTTAACCTCAAACTCAATCAATCAATCAATTTTCAATTTTTCTTCGACGATAGGAGAGTTCCTATCGCAGAGGTTCTAAGGAGAGTTTCTTAACCTCAAAATCAATCAATTTTCTACAACGATAGGAGGGTTCCTATCGCAGAGGTTCTAAGGAGAGTTCCTTAACCTCAAACTCAATCAATCAATCAATTTTCTTCAACGATAGGAGGGTTCCTATCGCAGAGGTTCTAAGGAGAGTTCCTTAACCTCAAACTCTATCAATCAATCAATTTTTCTTCGACGATAGGAGCCTTCCTATTGTAGAGGTTCTAAGGAAAGTTCCTTAACCTTAAAAAGGAGGAGAAAAAGGTTTTTCTCCTCATGGTTTAGGCGACGAGAAGGTTCTCAATGCCTAGCTAAGGTCGGACGAAATTCGGTAACGACTTTGCATGCGTCATATCCCATGAAGCATGCAAATGGGGGCGGCTGTTGACACCCAATTTCGTTCGACCCTTAAAAAAAAGTATTTTTTAGCTTTTAAAAAAAAAAGAAATTAAAATTAATTCTCCTTTTATTCCCCCCTTAAATTAAATAGCTTATGGGGGCTTTTTGTTTTATTTTCAAAATTAGTTACTATAAGATATATATATATATATTTATATCTATGTGTGTGTCTATAAAGTATAAAATAAAAATTTAAAAAAAATTATGACAAAAATGAAAAGTTTGGGGTGAAATGAAAAAATTGAGAAGTTTCGGAAAAATCTGACAAAATCTGAAAATTCTAGGAAAATTTGGTAGTTTTTCACATCATTTTTTGGCCAAACGGACAGTGTTGGCCCAAATTGACAGAAAAAGACAAATTCGTCTCAATCAGAAGTTTCAGGAACATATCAGAAGTTAAAGAGATTTAAAGGACTAAAAGTGTCATTTTAGCAAATTAAGAGATAAGTTTATTTTTAATTAAATTTTGAATTATTTTTAATTAAAGGAATCCAATTCTCCTTCCCCTATAAATAGGGGTCGAAATATGTGAAGAAAACACGAAAAAATCAAGATTAGAGCTCAAAAAACAAAAAAAGAGAAAACTGTAGCTTAGGTCCCTGGGATCCTGCCCTTCCTTTCCAGAAAACCTGAACTTTTTTTTTCTATCTCCGTCAGCTTCTCTATTTCCTTCCTCCTCTCTCCCGTTTCGACCATCTCCCTCTCCCCGCGTCCCCGCTTTGTTCCTCCCACATCCGTTTCTTTTTTCTCTCTCTCTCTCCTTCTCTCTCGCCGGCCGTTTCCCAGCCACGCCATCCTCTCTCTCTCTCTCTCTCTCTCTCTCTCTCTGCTGTTATCCCTTCTCCCCCCGCCTCGCAGCTCCTCCCTCCCTCCTCCGCCGTGTCCACCTTTCCTCCTTCCGCCGCGCCGCCGTCGCGCTCTCTTTTTTTTTTCCAGCCACCCGTCGCTGCGCCCTCGTCAGCCCTCTCTCTCTCCAGCCCTCCTCCGCCGATACGCCCTCTCTCTTCTTCTTCTTCCTCTCTCCTCCTCCTCCTCCCTAGCTCGCCTGGCCTTCGCGTCTCCCTCCTCCACTCCACTGTCCGGTCGTCCACCGCCGTCGCCACCTACGCCGGAAAACAGGAAACAAAAAAAAACCGACCCGTCAAAGTTAAAAACTTTATTTTTTAGGTAAAACCCTTATTTAATTCTTATCTTTTTATTTCCTTTCATTCAAGTCACTAACCTTTTATTTTATTTTTTCCGAAACTAACTATTAACTCTTGTGTATTTATTTATTTATCTATTTTTTTATTTATTTATTTTTTTATTATTTTCTATGGAAGGTTATACCTCCTACTTTTTAAGTGGATGGCCAAAAAGCCCCCACTTTATTTTTATTTATTGTCCTTTAATTTTCCTTTATTTACTTTATGTGCTTTTTCTTTATTTATTTATTTGCATGTGTTATTCATTTTATTCATTTTTATCTTTTTAAGTGGATGGCTAAAAGCCCCACTTTTCTTTATTTATTTATTTTTATGCAATTTTATTTTTTTATGTGAATGGTTAGACTTATTTCACTTATTTCACTTTTAGCCATAAAATAATAAAAAAGAGAAGTGTTTTTTTTTTATGTGAACAATTAACCTTATTTCACTTATTTTTTTTAGGGCTAATAAAGAATCCATTTTTATTTTTTTACAACAAAGCCCCCATCCCTTATTATTTTAGAACACATATCTTTTTTTAAAATAACAAAGAGTTAACCTTTTATTCCTTTAATTAAAAATAAAAATTAAAAATAATCATAACCAGACGATTCCAAAAAAATCCATTTTTTTTTAAGTATATCTTTAAAATCTATGGATTAGATAATTTCTTTTTTTTTTAAAAAAATCTTTCCATCAAACTAAAAAAGGAATAAAAAAATAAACATAAAATTTCCAAAAAATTAATATTGAAATCATTAAAAATCCATTAAAAAATTATGACCAAAAATTTAATAATTAATTAAATTAACTAACAATAAATTAAATTTAAATTAAATTCCATATCCGAATAATCCGACAGGATCCATGGTTTGGAAAAAAAATATCAAACTTTTTTTTTAAATAAATAAAATAAAGTATCTGAAAAAACTAACCAAATGATTCCACAAAAAAACTTAATTTTTTTTATATTAGATAGTTACTTTAAAATCTTTCATCCAACAAAAAGAATAAAATAATAAATAAAATAAATAAAAAAAAAATATAGACTATCAAGACTTTATTTTTTACTTATTTCTTTTAAATAACAAAAATAAACTTTTTTTCGTTCCTTTATTAAATAAATAAAAAAATCATAACCAAGTGATTCCACAAAAATTAATTTTTTTTAAATTATATTTTTAGACTTATAAATTAGATAATTACTTTTGTTTTTTAAAAAAAGAAAATCTTTTCATAAAATAAAAAGAAAAGAATAAAAAAATAATTAAAGCTATATATATATATATATAGTATTTTTTTAATAAAATTAACATTAAGATCATTAAAAAATCCAAAATTTCATAAAAAAATTTATGACAAAAATTAATAATTAATTTAATAAATTAAAAATTAAATTTCAATTAAATTCCTTGTCCGGGTGATCTGATAAGATCCATGGTTTGGAAAAATATAAAATTTTAAAATGAATAAAATTAAGTATCATTAAAAATCCATATTCGGATAATTCGACAGAATTTATTATATGGATTAATAATTAATTAAAAATTTTAATAAATAAAAAAACTAAATTTTTATTAAACTCCGTATCCGGGTGATTCGATAGAATCCATGGTTCGGAATTATCGAGTTTATTATAAAAAATTTATACAAATTAATTTCCCAGATTTTGAAACCCATATTAATCTAAAAATTCACATCTTGATGATTCAGTTAAAATTTCTGATTTGAAAATTAGCTGAAATCATTTAAAAGCAAGCAAAACAAAATTGAAATCAACTAAGGTACCAATTTTGGGCGTTAAAATAGAGTTATTTTAACGTAACCGTACTCCTGAACTCTTGAACTCTTGAACTCTCGCAGACCATTTTTTAGGTGTCCAATCAACCTGAGCGAAAACCGATTGGTGGCGACTCCCCCAAAAACCCCCACGTTGCCACAATACCAACTTGGAAGGAGAAGCCGCTTGATCTTTGCTGCTATTGGTATGGGTGATAACAAGTTTGACTCTATAAGCTTAGGGAGTAGCTCAGTGTAGCTTGTGGAAATTGAATCAACTTAAATAGCTTTCTTCCCATTAGTGGTATGTGGTACGGATGAGGGAGCCTTGAAGATTACCACCTTAATAGGTCATCCTTTCGCCTGTAATGTGAGTGGTGTTAGACCATAGGACTTGGAGATAATATTTTGGACAGCTCCACTTCTTTCATTGCAAGATGCCCCAGTTAAAGAATTGACCAGCCTTCCTGTTGTGATTCCAAATTCGATCCTTTCTCCAGATAATACCATTTCTAAAAAGCTACTCGGAGTGTTCCCAACTAGTTTTCATAAAATGGTCCATTCAGTGTTTGGATAAACAGAGTGATCAGTTTTCTTTCTATCGTAGATGGTTGAACTTGTGTGGTTAAGTCTCTCCACCTTTGCGCGTACTCCTTAAAAGTTGTTTGTTTCTTTTTCTCCATATTATGAAGAGTTTGACAATCAGGAGCCAAATCCATGACATGCGTATAATTACTGATGAAAGCTTGAGCAAGATCATTCCATGTCCTAATGTTCTTCAGGCCTTGGCTAAGGTACCATTACAATGCAAACTTTGTCAAACTATCTTGAAAAAGAGCCACCATACCTTTTCATCTTTAGTGAGTGGTTGGATCTTCCTTAGAAAAAGTGTTATATGAGCAACGGAGCAACTTGTTCCATCATATTTCACAAAATCTGGCACCTTGAAATTTGAAGGAATTACCACATCAGGCACTAAGCAAAGATCATCCACGGAGAGGGATCTGGATAAAGTGCCACCTTCAATGGCTCGAAGTCTCTTCTTTATGGTCTCGATTTTCTGAGCATCTTCTTCTTCTTTAAGCAGCAACTTATTTCCTTCAAAAGTTGGATTGTGCTTTAAATGAATGTCATCGGACGGGCTTAAGTCTTGAAAGAACTTATCTTGATCTGAGGCCCATGGTCGAGTGAATCCGGGTCGAATCTTGTGTGTCTCTGATGGGGGTTTGCACCGTCTTCCCCTTAATCAGCTCCATTAGATGCTTCATTTGTTCAGCCATGCTCTCTATCTTTGACTCGATGTCAGTGAGACGTGCTTCGACTTGTTCCGCCATAAGCCTTGTTTGTAGCCGAGTTGGATATCAGTGTTGAGTACCAATCTTTTACCTTTTGTTTTTTAAATGACATTTTTTTATTAGACCTATATGCACGTGATTGACATAACGCATGCATACAATGAGTGAGCTTGATTGTTCACTATTGTGGAACTTCAAGACTTCTTGTTGACATAGGAGGACAATAGTTAGTATAGTTTGATGCGTGATTTGATGCATGAAGGGAAAAGTATGCTTGAAAAACAATCAAATCAACAACAGAAAAGTGAGATTAGTAACAAATTAGAATAGAATTGATATGGAGAAATAATAAATGAGCCACCAGAGTTATAAAGAAACAAGCATACGATCAAAGCAACAAAAATAGTCAAATGACAAAAGAGTTAGCAACACTAGTGTAGAAGCAGAAGCCAGTTACGAAAACAATGAAGCGAGTCAACTAAACGATATGTGTTTTATTATGGAAGTCCTTGTGGATATATCTATGGCTGCTATATGTGTAGGTAATTTTTGAAAGAAAGGTTATAGGGTGGTTCTCGAATCCTTTTTACTAAGCCTTATTGGACTAGAAAAGGCCCAATTTCTCACCCACAAGGGTTACGTGATGAAGGATTAATTCTAGTCGTAGTTTTTCATGATCTCATGGGGTGACTATCGTCACACTCGGGCAACACTACTTACTACTACGGATTAGAGAAAACGCAGAAACTATTGTCTCACACGACTAGCCTACCCCGGTGTTTTTGCAAAATTTGATTAGAGTGAGCTTGGGTATTGAGCTCATTATGCATGCTGAGGTGTGTGCGTGTAACAACCTAAAAAAATACACATCACATCACATCAATATGTTAAGAAACAAACAACAAAGGAAAAGCGCAAAACAAAACCCCTTTATGGCTAGACTCGTCCCCAGTGGAGTTGCCAAGCTGTAGCAACGTGATTTTTAGGAGTCGCTACCAATCAGTTTACCTAGGTTGATTGGATACTTATTATGGTCTACGAGAGATTCTAAGATCGTGAGTCAGTTACGCTAAAATAACCTTATTAAAGCGCCCGGGAATTGATACCATGGGGCTTAGTTTTATCCTTTCCTAACTATTTATTTCTTGACCTAATCTTTGATTAAGATAATTTTTATGAACTTTATTTAATTATGTTTAATTTCAATTTAATTTCAAACCGTTAATCTTATCAGATCAACCGGATATGGAATCATATACGTCCTTGAAATCTCGAAACTTTATCAAATCCACCAAGAATTTGAAATGATCTTGTTCAAAACCATGAATCTTATCAGACCAATCGGATTCAAACGAATAATCTGTCTTGGGATTTTATCAAATCACCAAGAACAAATCCTTGAAAATTTGCTACGTGTTATTAAAATTTGGATGCTTTGTAGGCCTTAAATAGATAAAGAAAATCACATTATGCCAAAATAATAAAATAAAATAAAATAAAATACATAAAATAAAAAGATAAATATATTAATAAAAGACATTCTAGGTCATATTCCTATGTGGGTTTAATGGCTAAATTTAATGGAGGGCCGAAACAAACAAAGGACAAACAAAGGAAAACAAACAATGAAAAGAAAAAAAAAACTTGCTGTCAATGACTAATATGAAAAAAGAAGAGAGTTAGTGACTTGTGTGAACGAAACAGAAAATCAGAAGGGCTAGATGAGGGTTATACCGAAAAAGTGAAAGTGATGGGTCAAACGGGTCGGTTGGCAGGTTTGAAACCGACCTCTCTCTGATTCTGCGTTCACCGACGACGGAGGAGCGACGGAGCTTGGAGGACAAGCCCGTGGATGACGACGGTAGGAGCAGGGGAGCGCCTGGGCACGGACGGCATTCGGAGGAGGGTCGCAACGGAGAGGACGAGCGGAACGACGCTGGCGGTGGCTTAGGGAGACAGATGCTCGACGTCGAGAGAGAGAGTTGGGGCGACTGGCGGGCGACACGACGGAGGCAGGTTGGAGAGGTTGAAGTCGACGGCGATGGGGATTGCGGTGGCTGGAGCAACGGGGGGAGAGGTCGGAGGCGTCGGACTGCAAAGGGGTGCACCAGGGGTGGCGGCGGCTCAGGGAAGAAGTTAGGGTTTCTGGGAGAGAAGTAGCAAGAAAATAGCGACTTGATGTGGCAGTTTTCTCTTTTTCGACTTAGGAGCTTAAGGCTTCGATTTCTCTCCTTATCATGTCAATTGTGACCCATATTTATACTAGGAAGTCTTAGGCGAGATTAACTAGGTTTTCCAAGTTTAAAACTGATCCAAATTCAATTTTAAAGAGTTTTGGTAAAAATATTAATTCAAGTTTAGAAAAACTCTTAAGTTGCTGTTTTGCCCCAAACTCTATTCGAATTTCTAATTTCACTCGATACTTCTTTAATCTGTCAATTAAGCCCAAAACTTTGCCAAATTTCCAGATTTTCCTAGAATTTCAGGATTTCGTCAGATTTTTCCCAAACTTTCAATTTTTGATAGATTTACCTCAAATTTTCCAATTTTGACAGATTAACCCCAAACTTTCAAATTTTGCTAAAAACTTTCTAAAAATCCCAATTTCCTCCCAAACTTTCCTTTTTGCCCAAATTGACCCTATAAAACTTTTTGGACTCCAAATTAGTGCCTACACTAAATTAGTTATTATTTCTACCCTATATGACCACTTAAAACTCCTAAAGATTTATAGACCAAAATAATAATGCAACCTAATGTGACTAGACCCACTAATTATGCAAAACCCTGAAATGACAAAATGACCCAAACTCCTAAGAAATGACCAAATAATCCCTAAAAATGAAAATGCCCCTTAAACTAATTTTCCTAATCTAACACTTAACAAAAAGTTAATGCCCGGACAAAATTGGGTGTCAACACTTACTCTAAGGAAGTTCTGTTTTTGGGCTTTTAGGTTGATCGAATGAAGCATTTTTCAGTTTTGAAATTTTCTGAAATGTTTTATCCGTGTATGTACAGCAACTTCAGGAGCAGTACAGGGACACAAAATTGAAGATAGTGTTGTTAAGATTGGATAGAGAGGTAAGGTAATGTGCCTTCCGTGCTTCTGATTCCTTTTTCTTTTATCTGGAGAAAATTTTGAGCATATATGTGAACTGAACTGCTATGGTTGCAGCGAATTACTTTACCTGTGCTACAAGCTGGTTTTGGGTGGGAGAGACAAACACTTGGTATTGCTTGTATATCTAATACCAACTGTACGTCTTTTAGTTTTTTGTTGTAGTGATTAAACGTATAGTTAGCTAGTTTCGTTCACATGTATATCTAACACCAGATGTAGCATACCCCTTTTGTTTGGGTAGAGAGTTAACAAACATTGTTGAATTTTTATGTTAAAACATTATTGAATGCATGGTAACTTTTATTATGTTAAATTTGGTGAAGTAACATCCAGTACTAGCTATCCAACACTTTGATATACAGTTATTATAGTATCTGTTGCTAGCATGGTTTAGTGATCCTATACTGCTACGTTATAAGGCATGATTGAAGTGTGAAAGAAAATTAGTTCAAGTGTTGTGTGTTGGTATAGAATACCTAAAAATGTCCCCAGCTACATTACAGTTTAAAAAACTAAATTAAAGTATTATCATATAATTTAAAAAAAGGCAAACCCTGTAATTTGGTTTGATAAAATTTAATTTTCATAATAAATAGATACACTAATTGGTAGTAATAAGAAAAAGGTCAAGTTTCATTTTTGAAAAAAAAATAAATGACAGCAAAACAGAGAAATGTTTGAAATTATATAAGGCAGAGGTTTAGTCATAAAAACAGACGCTAATATATACTTATATATATGTAAGGCGGAGTTGATGGAATGATCTTTTATGGGAGATGGAAATAGATGACTGCACCTATTCCCTAGTTATGAATTGTACTATTGGATAGTTGGAAAAGCAAGCAGCCACCATAAAATCAACATGAATATAATTGATGGGTTTTAAGAACAAATCCAAAAGTGACAAAATCAACAGAAGTCAATTCTTATAATTAGTTTCATTACTGTGGTGCAATATGTTGTTAAAAGGAAGAAGAAGAATGTATGAAATGGACGTGTATAGTGGAGGTTTGCTGATGAAATTGTTGACCATGACATAGCTAAATTTGTGTGGATGCATATAATGGAACTAGCGACAGATACAAGTCTGAAATTTTTAGCACTCATTAGCAACGGCTAAGCGTCACTAACTAGCGACGGCTAAAAGTAACTAACTATTGACTAGCAACGCCTATGCGTCACTAACTCACTAACTAGCGATGTCTACGTGTCACTAACTAGCGATGACTATGCATCACTAACTCGTTAACTAACGATGGCTACGCGTCATTAACTAGCGCCAACTAGGAGTCACCAACTAGCGACGGATACGCGTCACTATTAGCAACGGCAACATGTCACTAATTCGCTGGCACATTCCATCACCAGAAATTATGTGATAGTCTATTTTGTGATGTTTAGCTGTCGCTATTAGTAACAGTATCCGTCGCTAAAAAATTAATGGCGAGTAAATTAGCAACGGACCGTTTAGCGACAGTGTGCCGTCGTAATTTCATGTTTAGCAAAAGCTAGCCATCGCTAATGGCCATCGTTAAATCGGTTATTCCTTATAGTGCTTTTCTTATAGCTTGCATGAGTATTTGGCCCTAAAGCCTATTTATAGACATTGGAGAGCAGTTGTTTAATTTATACATCATTCTGGATTCTAATATTTTAATTGGTTCCTAGAATTTTCTAGTTGCAGCAACATGCTAAATTCTTCTTGATTTTCTTAGGCTCCAAGTAATTTTAGAGTTTTCTTACTTCTTTCTTTTTTTTTTTTTTTAAATTGCATCAATATTTAACACTCCTCCTTGATACAAATTTGTCGATTCATTTGGCTCTCATGCTCAATTACATAATTGAGAGAGAATTAATTCCTATATATTATATACTTTTCTATTTTCCATATAATGAGCCTATCATCTCTCTCCGAGCTTAGTCAATAGATACTTGAACTTTATTCTAGACAATGCCTTATTGAAGATATTAGCAACTTGCTCCTCCACTATGAAGTATTCTAGCTTGATTTCATTATTTACTGATGTCTCCCTAATTGAGTGATATTTTATTACTATATGTTTTGTGCGGTTGTGGTAGACCAGATTGTTTGTCATGCATATGGTTGACTTGTTGTCACAAAGATCTCTGTTTGCTCTTTTTGTGGCTTACACATATTTGCTAGAATCCATTGCAGTCAGATAACTTGATTTGTACTTCCTACAGCTACTATATATTCTGCCTCTGCCGATGATTATGCCACAGATTCTTGCTTCTTTGATGACCATGAGAATAATCCTGATCCAAGTGTGAATCCATAGCTAGATGTGCTTTTTAGATCATCCACTGGTCATCCTCAATCACTATCTATGTACCCAAACAATCTTGAGTTGGTAGTGGATTCAATCCAAATTTTGAAATCTTTAGTTCCTTGGAGATAATTCTGATCAGACTTCTATAGTGAAAGACATCTGCTTTTCCAGAGTTGTATTATTTTTTTAGTTTTTTATTTATAGCCAGAAGAGTAGTGAAAGACTTGCAGTGATCCATCTTGAAATTCTTCAGGAGGCTTTCTATGTATTTTTTTTTAGATACAAATATTCCTTCTTCTATTGACTTACCTCGATCCTAAAGAACTTGTGCATCAGACCCAAGTCACTGATTTTGAATGTCTTCATCATGTATTCTTTGAAGTCATTAATCATACTCTCATTGTTCCCTATGTAGATTAAATATCTATGTATAGAGAAACAATAAGAGTGTTTTTACCTTGGGTCTTGATGTAGAGCCTTGGCTTGCTCATGCTCATCCTAAACCCTTGATTGGCGAAGTATCTGTCAATGCGGCTGTACCAAGCTTGTAGTGCTTGTTTTAACCCGTATAGGGCCTTCTTTAGTTTAAGGACTTTTTCTTTATGCCCATTGACCATGAATCCCAGTGGTTGTTTCACATAGATTTCTTCTCCATGGATTTCTTTCAGGAATACTAATTCCACATCTGGTTGATATATTTTTTATTTTTTTGTGCAACTAGAGCAATTAACATTCATATTATATTTAGCCTTGTGACTGGAGCAAAGTTTTCAATATAGTCAATACCTGGTTATTATGAGTAGCCCTTGGCGACTAATCCATCTTTGTGCTTTTGTAATGTTTCATCAAGGTTAAGTTTTATTTTGTATACCCACTTAACTCCGATGACTTCTTTGTCATGTGGCTTATCCACCAACTCCCATGTTTATTTTTTCTTGATCATTTTGATCTCTTCCTTCATCACTCTCACCAATTCTTTATGCTTTACGGCGGCTTTATAACCTTCAGGTCTACCAATGTAAAGCTGCATGTTTCATATAGTTCTATAAGTGACTTTGTTCTTCTTTGCCTAAATTCTGAATCATCAGAATTTGTAGGCGATGAAGATTTTAGAGCTATTAGTTGGGATGAAGTTCCTTCGCCATCTCCAATTTGCTTGTTTTTTTGTTCTTTACTTGAAGTTGATAGTGGTGTCATTTATATTATTTCTGCTTTCTTTTCGACCTTTTGTTCATCCCAATTCTAGGATACTTTTTCATCAAGCTCCATGTGGTGGCTTATTGTCAGCATCTTTGTCTCTAGATTATATACTTTGTATCCTTTTGATTATGTTATAGACTATGAAGATCCCTCTTTCGCTCTTGTTATCAAGCTTACCTCTTTTTTCTTGTGGAACATGGATGTAACATATGCTGCCAAAGACTCTAAGATGTTTGGCTTAAGGCTTCCTTCCACTCCATGCTTCAATTGGTGTTTTGCTTTCTACGACCATAGTTGGACACCTGTTGAGTATATAAATGGCAATGTAGGCGACTTCTGCCCAAAACGTTTTTGGAAAGCCTTTTTTTTACCAGCATTGATCCTGCCATCTTCATCATAGTTCTATTCTTTCTTTCAGATTTCAGATACACCATTTTGTTCTAGTGCATAGCCAACTATGAGTTGTCGATCAACTTATTCCTCTTTACAGAACTTGTCAAATTCTCTTGATGTGTACTCATTTCCTCTATCACTTTTTAAGGGTCTTGATGTGATGACCACTTTGTTTCTCCACTAGATGCTTAAATTTCTTGAATAATCCATATACTTCTAACATTTGTTTCTTGAATAAACCCAAGTCATTCTACTGAAACCATCAATGAAGAGGATGAAGTACTTATTTTTGTTTGGAGTGATCGTCTTCATTAGCCTACAAACATTTGTATGAATTAGCTCCAACGGTATTTTTGCTCTGCAAGAAACTTCAAATGAAAATGGTTATTGGTGTTGTTTCCTAAGGAAACAACCTTTGCATGTATCTTTTAGAACTTCTATCTTTGGTAAGTCCTTGATCATGTTTTGTTGTTGAAGCGTCTTTAAACCTTAAAGATTAAAATGGTCAAATCTTTTATGCTATGGCCAAGAATCATTTTCTTGTGCTTTCATGACTGTTTGGGTTACATACCTTCATCGAATAGAAAAGTTTCTTTTCTTCATTTTGATCTTTCTGTCATTCTTATCATAGATGGTGCAATAATCTCCTTCATGTAATGTATGTACTTCATACCTTTCTTTGTTTGGACTACTACAGTGCCTTTACCCATGATCTTGATAGATTTCTTGTTTGCTAGTTACACCCTCAAACTGTAGGTGGCATCTAGTTTGAAGAACACCTTATGATTTGGAGTCATATGATTGCTACAGGGATTGTCGATTAGCCATATATTCTTGCTTTGTTCAGCAGCAACTTGACAGACATAGAAGAAATTTTCTTCATCTTTTTGCTCCTTGGAGTAACTAGCTTGATGATTTTTACTTTCTTTGGAGTAGCAGTTTTTCTCCACATGGCTGAACTTGTTGCAGTTGCGGCATCTTGGTTGTCCTTGGAACCAACAATCTTTCTTTAAGTGATTCCACATGAAAGATTTGTTGATTTCCTAGGATTTTCGCTTTCATGAGAATTTCTACTTGATAATTTTTGGTTATTTTGGGATTTCTGAAACTGATGTTTGGACTAAGAGACACTCTAAGATGGACCTCTATGGTGCCTATTTAGGCTATATTCTCTTACTTCAAGTGAGCTTATGAGTTCAGACACAAATAATATTGATAGATTTTTTGTTTCATCTATCATAAAGATTATTTATTTAAATTTCTCTAGGATAGAATTTAATATTTTCTCAATTATTTTCTGGTTTGAGATTTTTTTCTTCATAGTCTTTTATTTGATTAATTGTTTCAGTTAATCTAGAATAATATTTATCTATTGTCTCAAAATCTTTCATTTTTACATTTTCAAATTCTCTTCTTAAACTTTGTAATAGTACAACACGTATCCTAGAAGATCCTTGAAACTCCTCTTGCAAGAAGTCCTATGTTTGCTTTGCAATAATTGCCTTAATAATTCTTGGAAAAATTATATATGCCACCTCCTTGTTGGGCTTTTTACGGAGTCCTATGCTATCAATTAGCATGTAACAAGATCAAATAATAGGAATAATTCCACGGGAACCTTGTTTTTTAATTGCATATGCGCAGAATCTCCAAGTATCACACACACGAATCCTTTGTTTTTCCCGTTTGCTCTTAGTGTGATTTTCTCTATTAGAGAGTAACTCTCGTATGTACCTTATATTGTGTAGTTGTAACCATTTACAACTCTTAAAAAATTTATTTATAGGCAAACATAGGAAGAGATTAGAATGTGGCATGAGACCCATTAGGATCTCCTTATCTTATCAAATTAGTTCCAAACTAATTCATTATTTATAAGTCAGTACTTTATTTCATAAGATTTTGCAAAATCAACCAATAGCTTAGAGACTTTGTCACAAGTACCCATATACTTTATGTTTTTCCATACAGCAACTGATATTTACATATACTCCAAATCAGACCTACCAGTTCTCATTAAGGCATTGTCATTTGGAAACTTATATGCTTATATCTCTATGTGATTTGGATATAAAATAATTTAGAAAACATTTAAAACATATTTCATATATATATAATTTCATATACTAAAATAATATTTAATAAAATATTTTCTAAATCGTCCACCGGTGGATTTGTAATCCAAAATCCCAGACACATTTTCCAAATATTCTTTCCTACTATAATAGTGGTGAATCCTTTATTAAATGGCTATGAACATTACTATGATAATTATATCATCCAACATACCCATGTTTATCTTGTAATAGGCATCATTGGTTGATATATTAAAATCATATAATTACAACATAATGTTCATAACACTTTCAGGTCTATGGATTAATATAACTCGAACTCTTTCTTTGACAGTTTATAGTCTAAGAGTTCTAACCTTTGGTTCTGTTCAATATTTGTTTACCACAAATACTCACCTGTACTAAAAGTCTCCACTCTGATAATTTAAGACACATTATTTCATCACTTATAATAGTAATCATGTGATAGCCCTTTATGAACATAATGCCCATCTTATATTCATAGGTTGTGAACCAAGCTTTAAGGTTATAGGATAATAAAATCAAGTCTCATATATTGATAATCTCTATTATGAATTTGATTTTGTTCAACATAACCTTTGGACACATCCTCATGATTTCTTATACCAATGAGAATCATACATTACATATAGACTTATCATGACATCTTTATGACATTCTATTACATTTATCTCTATATATGTAGCATAAGCTCACTTATATCTGTGGCAACGTGGGGGTTTTTATGGGAGTCGCCACCAATCGGTTTTTGCCTAGGTCGATTGGACCCCTGAAAATGGTCTGAGAGAGTTTGGGGATTCGGGAGTACGGTTACGTTAAAATAACTCTATTTTAACGCCCAAAATTGGTACCTTAGTTGATTTTAATTTTATTTTGCTTGCTTTTGATTTGTTTGATTAATTTTCCAAACCATGAGTTCTAATCGAACTATTCAGATATGGACTTCTAAACTTTACTATTTTGTTTTGCTTGCTTTTAATTTGTTTGATTTTTTTTATTCAATTTTTTTATGAAATTTTTGTATTTCCAAACCATGGATCCGATCAGACCACCCGGATGTGGATATCTAAAAACTTAACTTATCATTTTCTATTCTTATTTATCTTTTTAAATACTTTTTGATTAATTATCCAAACCATGAGCTCTAATCGAACTACCCGTATATGGACTTTAATTTAAATTTTAAATTCTTAATTTATTAAACTAATTATTACCATTTATTCGTCTGAATTATCAGAATATGCATTTTGATATCTTGATATTTAATTTTATTCATTTAAAATTTTGATATTTTTCCAAACCATGAATCCTATCGGATCACCCGGATATGGAATTTAATTTAAATTTTTAATTTTTAATTTATTTGATTATTTAATTAATTATTAATTTTTTTTTAAGAAAATATTTTTATCTAATTCATATGTGAATTTAGTAGTCAAAACTTAATACATGGCCTAAACAAACAAATAAACAAAGAAGCAAAAGAAAATGGACAATAAATAAAAATTTGCCATCAGTGACCTATATGCAAAAATAAAATATGTTAGTGACTTGATTGACATAAATAAAAACAATCCAAGGCTTAAACAAAGGTTATACCAAAAGAGATATGGGTGACTTGGATCCGGGTTGGTTTTCGCGGGTCGGAAACGGGTCAGAAACATTCCTCCTTCGATTTAGCGATCAGACGGCGAAGGGCAGCGAGTGGCGGTCTGGTCTGGGACAGGGGGATGTCGTTGACTGTGACGGTGGCTGAGCGTCGGCGACGGAGGGAGCTGACTGGCGGAGAGAGAGAGAGGACGACACGGCAATGTAGAGGGCTGAGCGAGGGCGAGGCGATGGAGCTTGGAGGGTAGCTGGCGGACGGCGCGGCTGTAGGAAGGGACGGAGCAAGTGGAGGCAGCGTGGGGTAAGGCGGAGCGGAGTGAAGGAGGAGCGGATGAAGGCAGCGAAGCCAAGGACGATGGACTGGAGAAAATCTGAGGCTGAAGCGGCGGCGCGAGACGGAGAGGAACGTCGGCGATGGTGGGAGTTGGCGGGCTGGACGCGCAAATAGGAGAAGGGAGAGCGGTGAAGCGAGACTGAAGAGAGGGATAGAGTAGAATGAGGAAGCTGGGGTTTGTCTGCGAGAAAGAGAAAGAATGAGAGGAGAAAGAAATTGGGAGCCGGTAAAGGGAGAGAGGAAGTCAGAATTGTCAGCCTGAGGAGCGAGGCCTCATGGAGGAGGGAGAGCCAGATATAGATAAATATTGGGAGAGAGACGTGAGAGAGAGGTGACAGAAAGTCTAGGAGCTGGTGAGGGGAGGTGAGAAAGCTCGATTATTGAGAGAGAGATTAGAAAAATTAAGTTGGGAGCTTCCAGGAGGGCAGATGAGAAGCAGGTGAAGATGTTTTTATTTTTTCTAATTAATATTATTTATTATTTTTTTAATAATATTTTATATACACATATAGATATATTAAATAAAAATGCCCACATAAACTATTTAATTAATTAATAATTTTTTTAAAAATATTCTCCTTCTTTTTTCTTCTTTTTTTTAATAATAATAATATTAATTAATTAATAGTTTAATTTAATTAAACTTTTTTTTAAAAAAAAAAGTCAGACGAAATTGGGTGTCAACAGCTGCCCCCCTTTGCATGCTTCATAGGACATGATGCATTCAAAGCCGCTACCAAATTTCGTTCAACCTTAACTAAGCATTGAGAACCTGCTTGCCGCCTAAACTCTGAGGAGAAAAACCTTTTCCTCCTACTTTTTGAGGTTAAGGAATTTTCTTTAGAACCTCTACGACAGGAACTCTCCTACCGTTGAAGAAAAATAGATTGATTGATTTTAAGGTTAAGGAACTCTCCTTAGAACCTCTGCGATATGAACTCTCCTATCATTGAAGAAAAATTGATTGATTGATTGAGTTTGAGGTTAAGGAACTCTCCTTAGAACCTCTGCAATAGGAACTCTACTATCGTTGAAGAAAAAATGATTGATTGATTGAGTTTGAGGCTAAGAAACTCTCCTTAGAACCTCTACGATAGGTACTCTCCTATCGTTGAAGAAAAATTAATTGATTAATTGAGTTTGAGGTTAAGGAACTCTCCTTAGAACCTCTGCGATAGGAACTCTCCTGTCGTTGAAGAAAAATTGATTGATTGAGTTTGAGGTTAAGGAACTCTCTTTAGAACCTCTACGATAGGAACTCTCCTATCGTTGAAGAAAAATTGATTGATTGTGAGGTTAAGGAACTCTCCTTAGAACCTCTGCGATAGGAACTCTCCTATCGTTGAAGAAAAATTGATTGATTGTGAGGTTAAGGAACTCTCCTTAGAACCTCTGCGATAGGAACTCTCCTATCGTTGAAGAAAAATTGATTGATTGATAGTTTAAGGTTAAGAAACTCTCCTTAGAACCTCTGCGATAGGAACTCTCCTATCATTGAAGAAAAATTGATTGATTTTGAGGTTAAGGAACTCTCCTTATAACCCCTGCATAGGAACTCTCCTATCATTGAAGAAAAATTGATTAATCGATTGAGTTTGAGATTAAGGAACTCTCCTTAGAACATCTGTGATAGGAAGTATCCTATCATTGAAGAAAAATTGATTGATTGATTGAGTTTCAGGTTAAGGAACTCTCCTTAGAACCTCTACGATAGAAACTCTCCTATTGTTGAAGAAAAATAGATTGATTGATTGAAGTTGAGGTTGAGGAACTCTCCTTAGAACCTCTGCGATAGGAACTTTCCTATCGTTGAAGAAAAATTGATTGATTGAGTTTGAGGTTAAGGAACTCTTCTTAGAACCTCTATGATAGGAACTCTCATATCGTTGAAGAAAAATTGATTGATTGTCAGGTTAAAGAACTCTCCTTAGAACCTCTCCGATAAGAACTCTCTTATCGTTGAAGAAAAATTGATTGATTGATAGTTTGAGGTTAAGGAACTCTCTTTAGAACCTCCGCGATAGGAACTCTCCTATCGTTGAAGAAAAATTGATTGATTTTGAGGATAAGGAACTCTCCTTAGAACCTCTGCGGTAGGAACTCTCCTATCGTTGAAGAAAAATTGATTGATTGATTGAGTTTGAGGTTAAGGAACTCTCCTTAGAACCTCTGCAATAGGAACTCTCCTATCGTTGAAGAAAAATTGATTGATTGATTGAGTTTATGTTAAGGAACTCTCCTTAGAACCTCTGCGATAGGAACTCTCTTATCGTTAAAGAAAAATTGATTGATTGATTGAGTTTGAGGTTAATGAACTCTCCTTAGAACCTCTACGATAGGAACTCTCCTATCGTTGAAGAAAAGTTGATTGATTGAGTTTGTGGTTAAGGAACTCTCCTTAGAACTTCTACGATAGGAACTCTCCTATCATTCAAGAAAAATTGATTGATTGATTGAGTTTGAGGTTAAGGAACTCTCCTTAGAACCTCTGTGATAGGAACTCTCCTATCGTTGAAGAAAAATTGATTGATTGATTGAGTTTGAGATTAAGGAATTCTCCTTAGAACCTCTACGATAGGAACTCTCCTATCGTTGAAGAAAAATTGATTGATTGATTGAGTTTGAGGTTAAGGAACTCTCTCCTTAGAACCTCTGCGATAGGAACTCTCCTATCATTGAAGAAAAATTGATTGATTGAGTTTGAAGTTAAGGAACTCTCCTTAGAACCTCTACGATAGGAACTCTCCTATCGTTGAAGAAAAATTGATTGAGTTTGAGGTTAAGGAACTCTCCTTAGAACCTCTATGATAGAAACTCTCCTATCGTTGAAGAAAAATTGATTGATTAATTGATAGTTTGAGGTTAAGGAACTCTCCTTAGAACCTCTGCAATAGGAACTCTCCTATCGTTGCGGAAAAATTGATTGATTTTGAGGTTAATGAACTCTCCTTAGAACCTCTGCGATAGGAACTCTCCTATCTTTGAAGAAAAATTGATTGATTGATAGTTTGAGGTCAAGGAACTTTTTTTAGAACCTCCGCGATAGGAACTCTCCTATCGTTGAAGAAAAATTGATTAATTTTGAGGTTAAGGAACTCTCCTTAAAACCTCTGCAATGGAAATTCTCCTATCGTTGAAGAAAAAATGATTGGCGAGAGAAACTCTTTTCTCATTTTTTAGTACCTCAAGCAAAATTTGTATGAAGGCAATTGAGGTTGGAATGATTTCTTCGGAAGTGTGAATTTTCATAATAGGCGAATGCAAAAATTTAAACTTCTACGAAATGAGTGAATCTTGATGATGAGAAATAAAACTGAAAAATTATGAATGGGAACGGATGTTTGGAATCAATATCCAATGTTTCATCTAATATTTTTCTTTAGAAATTATAGATTCCCTTGAGAGATATGTCATTCAAATAAGGTTGAAGCTTTGCTACCTCAAAACGTCATGACTAGTAGACCTAATAGGATGCGTCTCAAAAGCAAAAATTGCTCCTTACTCAACTATTTCAAACTAAAGGCTTTGTCTTATGGTTTTAATATCAGCATGAACAAAACTATCTAACAAGGTGAAGAAGAAAGAAGAAATTCCCTAAAAATAAGAACTGAAACACGAAAAAAAAAACTGATAATAAAACTAAAGGACAAGAAGAACAGATCGGATCGCTTCTTCTTCCACAATGCTTCACCATGTCGGGTAAAGAACCATTATGGGATGGAACTGGTCGGAAAAGACTGTCATGTCCAGTTTATCTGAATCATTGCTGGATCTGATTTAGGAACAAAAGCTTGCATTTTATCTAACAATTCTTCAGCAGTTGTTGTGGATAGTATGATTCGTCGTGCCACTCTTGATATGAAATTCTTCTGCATAGCGTAATCTACAAAAGCTATTAGACCTGTAAAGAAATTGTTAAAATTCAAAAGCCCAATGTGTTTCTTGTGCAAATTAAGTTAGGCCATGGAAGCAATTTGGAAGATTTCTCCCAATGTGCCAAAACTACCTGGTAGAGCGATAAAATCATCATCATTAAAAAGCATTTGTAACACACGCTATTGCAAATTTTTAACCACTAATTCTTCTCCAATCGTGCCCTTAGAAACCAGTTTCAGAGATCCAGGAATAATGCCCAGAACTTGGCTTCCTCCTAGAGATGCTGCTGATGCTACACCTCTCATTAATCCAACACTACCTCCTCCGTAAACTAAATGTATTTTTTGCTCAGCTAGTACTCTACCCAAATGGTTAGCTGGCTTTAAATACTCTTCATCTTTTCCAAGAAAAGCCCCAGAAAATACACAAATATTTCGGGATTTACGAGTTGAGGTTTTCTCCATTCATATCCTTAACCTTGAGACAAATAAAGAAAAGAAGATGTATTTATAGAGGTAAAGAGATAATGCAATAATTATGTTTTCAAGAGTAGGTCCATTATTGTCGGAAAAAAAGAAAAATTTTCAAAAGTGACAACTATCATATACAGTAATCATGACTGTGGCTCACGTCAGGAGTAGGTACATTATTGTCAGGACGGGAGGAAAATTTTTAAAATGACAGCTAACGTGTATAGTAGTCGTGACTTTGGTTCACGACTTTCACTGGTTTTGCGTCCTATAACGGCTTCAATGCCTTCTATGAGTCGGGGATTTGCTTCCTATCTAGCTTTCTTACAAACTGGCAAACATGGTCTTTTAAATTCAGATTCCCAAGACTGTAACGGTCTCGTTCTTTATGGTAAGTCTTCCATAAATCGACAATTTCACGTTGCACTATTCCTATTCCACAAGAATGCGTTTCAAGAGTCCCTCGGATATCCTTCAGAGATTCTTTACGCAGGCCACTCTTAATGAATTTTCTTTTATCTTCATGATTTTTGGAGATGAATCATAAAGAGCAGCATTTAGTATCGCAGTTCCATCGTCCGCATTTATGACAGACGCCTAGCCTCTTTGCTCTTCACTTTTTGACATAAATGTTTTTACCTAGGCCGGGCATACGGGGTATAAATGTATCTGAAACTTCACCAGCTAAACGGACCTTGGCTTCAATTAACCACTGCACATTGTCAGGAATGCATTTGTGTATAAAAACTCTGATTCTTTCACATCTAGCTTGGTAGATCTTTTTAAGAACATTTATTGGGAGAGAAGCAAAGTACTTTCGCAGGGTAGAAAGAGTAGAATCCATTGATGAGAGAAGAATTTGAGAGAAGAAAGGAAGAAATCAGTTATTGTAGGAAACTGAAATAACCGACTATGAGAGCCAGGGAGTACCGTATCCGCTACTTAACCAGAAAGAAGAACACGTATTTATAGCGTGAAAGAATAACGTTAACTATGCTTACGGAAGCAAGTACATTATTGTCAAAAGAAAATATAAATTTTCCATATATGACAAATTGTATGTACAGTAATTGTGATTGTGGCTCACATCTTCCACTGGTTTTACGTCCAGTAACGGCTTCAACGGCTTCTATGAGTCGGGGATTTGCATCCCATCCAGTTTTCTTACAAACTGGCAAACAGGGTCTTTTAAAGTCAGATTTCTGGGACTATAACACTCTCGTTCTTCATGAAAAATATTCCATAAACCAAGAAGTTCACGTTGCACTGATCCACAAGAATGTGTCTCAAGAGTCAATCGGATATCATCAAATGAATCCTCACTCAGGCCATTCTTGATGAATCGTATGTTATCTTCTCGATTATCAGAGATCATTGCTAAAGAACTTAGTATTACAAGTCCATCGACCAAACTTACGACAGACTTGTAACCTTTTTGCTCTTTGCCTTTTGACATAAGAGCTTTTGCCTATGCCAGGAATATGAGACACAAATGCATCTGGGACTTCACCTGCTAGACGAACCTTAGCTTCGATTAACTGCCGCACATCTTCAGGGATTCCTTTGTACATCAAAACTCTTAGTCGTTCACAGCGAACTCGGTAGATCTTTTTAAGGATGTTTATTGGGAGAGAAGGAAAATATTTCTGCAAGGCAGAAAGAGTAGGATCCATTTTCTAGAAAGAAATAAAAGAAAGAATGGAAGAAGGAATCAGTTATTATGGGCAACTGAGACAACCGACTTAAGAGTCACGGAATACCGTATCCGCCACTTAACCGGGAAAAAGGATCCCACTTTTTGAGGAAATTTTGATGTCATAGATATCTCTTATCCTTGATATTCCGTCGAGTTGACGTCGATCCTGTCCTTATGGGTGAAACCTCGATTATTGAATCAATTGCCAGCTTTTGACAAATTGTCAACGACAATATTTCTTGACGTCTGCCTTATCCTTGACTATAGCTATCTCTTATTATTGAGCTGACGTCAATCCTGTCCTTATCGGTGTAGCCTCGATTAACGAATCCATTGCCAGCTTTTGACAAATTGTCAATGACAATATTCTTAACGTATACCTTATCCTTGACCATAATGTTGAATTCTTGACACAGTTTGATTCAACGGATTAGCTGTGCATCCAGTGATAGACTGGAATGGACTGAAGCAGTTGAAATCTTAATCATGCTGCGGATATGTTTTCCGTTTGGTCCCTGTTATGCAAAAGCCATGCATGCATGATGTGAAATGCATGAATGTAGAGCATGTGTAACTGATGGCTCTCTTTCTTTTGTTTTGTTTTGTTTTTTTGTTTTTTTTTTGTATGGATCTAGTTCTTCATGTTTTTACTTTACTGGATCCTCTTTGTGATTGCCTTCTCGAACTACCATTGAATCTCTTTATGCTTCTCAGCTCTCGTCCATTGCTTCAAAAGCTCAATTCTTTTCAAAAGCCTCTTCAAAGAAGTTTTTTCTTGACTTGTTCCTAAATTTTGGTGTCAACTTCCTTAATGTTGGCCTGCTTCATACTTTATATCTCTTTGGATACTTATCTCTTGTCATGGATTTCATACCATCGAAGGCTTAACTTTCAATGTCTCTTTGCCCCTTTTCTTGTGGCCGTGCTAACACTTACTTATCCCCATGTTATAGTTTGAATGATTACTCTTCCTTAAACTCAGGTTCTGATCCATAAGACTTGCCCCCTTGTCTATTGAGCTTTTTTGTTGGCAGTACTCTTCTTATGCTTCGCAGAGATTATTTTCCCCCCTAAATATGGTGTTTATGTGGATAAAAGGTATCATCTCGCCTTTGATTTAAAAGAAGATCGAGCATTTCTAGACCTTTGTGATGGCCTTCAATCGTGAATTTCTCTTACAAGAACCACATCTTTTTAAAGAAAGTCTCAAGCTATCTTCTCACTTTTAAGTCTACACACCTTAACGAATAATGGTTTGGCCTTAAAGAAAAACTTTCATCAATTTGCAAAGCTTGACAAAGTAACTTACAGTCTTTGTTTTTAATTAAAATATCTTGTCATTCTTCCCCTTTCCAACTCGAAGACATAAACTGTACAAGGCAATAATGTAGAAACATGATTCACAATGATAACCTTTTAGCTGATTGAGGATGATATCAAGAGGTAAATGTTAGGTCTGAGGAAAGTTAAGTTTGAGTGGTGTGAAAGAAGGGTATTTTAATATTACTCGTGAGCAGATCTGATTACGGTGAAAAACTCAATAGTGATGACTTCAAACTTGCCACCTTTTCCAGAAAGTTAGACCTCATCTGTTGCCCCCCAACTATCGTAATCTTTATGTACGCTTGGTTTAAGGGTTGCTTTTATCTTTTAAACCACCTTTGCAGGTTTCCAGTCTAGAATCCATAGCTCAATTTTTTTCTTTTCTTTCTTTTGCTTTAACTTGAGCCCTTTTTCCTTTCTTTTTTTTTTCTTTTTTTTGTTGAGCCCCTTTTCTCTTTTTTTTTTTTTTTTGTGACCTATGATTATGACATGCTTGATAGCCCTCTTGAAGTGAGATGACTCAAGTGGCCTTACTTGCTTATGCTTGCTCTGAGTCCTTTTTTTGGTTTTGAATTTTCCCTTGTTGCCTTTTGATGGAAGGGATGAACTTCTTTCCTTTTTGGAGTTTGTGTTGCGGAGAACCGAGAACCGTTTCTTGTGTTGAGCATTCATGAGAATTGGGAGGCCATCGAATCCATTTAATATGAGAGCTACCTTCTTTGGAAGCTAACCCAAGATTTCTTGCAAGCATGTTGATAACCACTGTGAATTCCCTTTTGAGAGTTGAGGTGCAACATTTGAAATCATTCTTACTAGATATGGCAGCACTTTCAAGATCACTACTATCAAATCTCCCTTAACTTTCATTTTCTCCCACAAGTAGTATCGTTTACAAAGTAAAGTGTGATGGCAATAATGGATAATGTAATGGCAAAGAGTGAGAGATAGATGTAAAAATGGAATTTTTGGTAAAAAGTGGTAGAATGCACACATTAAATCTTTTTGTTGGACACCAGGTGTCCATTTAACAAAGACTACACCCTAGATTCTGGACTAAATCTAGGAGATTTTTACTATTAAATTACTCTGGCAAGCTCTCAAAGATACAAGTTTACTCAAAGGATTCCCTGTCATTCAAAAGTGTGTGCGAACTATTAGGTCGGATCTGACTTAGAGCCCTTCCAAAATCAATGTAATTCCAGCTCAAAATCTTCATTTTCAATTACTAATCACATCGTGGCCTAGCAACTTGGACTCGACCAACTGTTGGACCTTGAGTTTCAGTGCCACACAATCTTCAGTTGAATGCCCAATTGAACCTTTTTGGTAATCACATTTGGCATTTGGGTCATTCCAACTTGGAAGAGGAGGCTACTTGATCTTTGCTACCGTTGGTATGGGTGATAGCAGGTTTGTAGCTTATGGAAATTGGATCGACTTGAGTAGCTTTCTTCCATAAGTGGTATGTGGTACTGATGAGGGAGCCTTGAAGATCACAGTCTCAATAGGATATCCTTTCACTTGTAACGTGAGTGGTATTGAACCATAAGACTTGAAGATGATATTTTTGGTCAGCTCCGCTTCTTTCATTGAAACATCCTCCAATTGAAGAATCGACCAGCTTTCCTGTTTTGATTCCAAATTCGATCTTTTCTCCAGATAATACCATATTTAAAAAAACTACTTGAAGTGTTCCCAACTAGTTTTTTCATAAAATGGTCTATTTAGTGTTTGGATAAACAGGGTGATCAGTTCTGTTTCTATCATAGGTGGTTGAACTTGTGCGGCTAAGTCTCTCCACCTTTGTGTGTACTCCTTAAAGGTCTCTTGTTCCTTCTTCTCCATATTCTGGAGAGTTTGGCGATCCGGGGGCCAAGTCCATAACATACTTGTAGTTATTGATGAAAGCCTAAGCGAGGTCAGTCTATGTTTTGATGTTTCTTGGACCTTGACTTGGATACCATTGTAGCGCTGACTTTGTAAGACTTTCTTGAAAAAGTGCCATCCACACCTCCACGTCTTTTGTGAATGGTTGTAATCTTCTTAGAAACAGCGTGATGTGAGTGATGGAGCAACTTGTTCCATCGTATTTCACAAAGTCTGGTACCTTAAAGTCCAAGGGAATCACGACACCTGGCACCAAGCAGAGATCATCTACCGAGAGAGATCCAGATACTGTGCCTCCTTTAATGGCCCGAAGCCCCTTCTCTATTGTCTCGAGCTTTTGAGATTCTTATTTTTCCTTTGATAGTGTCTTCTTCTCTTCATAGGCAATATTTTGTTTCAGATGAATGCTAGCGGACGGACCTGATTCCCGAAACAGATATTCTTGAATTGAGATTTGTTGTCGGGTGAATCCCGGGGGATAAGTAGGATCTTGCGACTCTTTGACGGGGACTGGGTTGCTTTCCCCTTAATTAGCTCCATTAATTGTTTCATTTGCTCGGCCATGCTTTCTATCTTGGACTGAATATCTGTGAGATGTCCTTCGGTTTGCTCTGCCATTAGTCTTGTTTGGAGGTGAGTTGGATATCGGTGTTGAGGCCAATTTTACCTTTTTAAAGTAAGATTCATTTTATTAGACTTTATATGCACTTGATTGATGTAATGGATGCATGCAATACAAAATGAGATTATGTTTCTATCAGACTTTATATGCACATGATTGATGTAATGGATGCATGCAATACATAATGAGATTATGTTTTTATCAGACTTTATATGAATGTGATTGATGTAATGGATGCGTGCAATACAGAATGAGATTATGTTTATGCACAAAATGGGACTATGTTTTTATCAGACTTTATATGCACGTGATTGATGTAATGCATGCATGCAATACAAAATGAGATTATGTTTTTATCAGACTTTATATGCACGTGATTGATGTATGGATGTATGCAATGGGTGAGTTTGATTATCTACTATCGTGGAACTTCAAGACTTCTAGTTGTCATTAGAAAGACCAAAAGTTATTACAGTTTGATGCGTGGTTTTGATGCAAGAAGAAAAATTGCACAAAGTAGAAGTATAACAAAAGAAAAACAAGGTTAGTGACAAGTTAAATATCAATTAATAACTCATGAGCTATTATGAGAAAAGAAGTCAGAGCCAGAAATATAAAACACGAAGAAAACAAAAAGGTAAGGCAACAAAATGGCATAACAATGACATGCTTATAGAGTTGGTAAATGATAGGAATTCTATGGCCAATTTTATGGTTAAGTGGGGAGTTCTATATGCATAAAGTGGCTTATCAAAAAGGCCAAGGGTAGTTCCCGAATCCCATCACTCAATTGTAGTGACAACCCAATTTCTTACCCACGAGGGTTTATGTAAGGAAAGGATTAATTCGAGTCGTAGCTTTCCGTGGGCCTATGTAGAGACTATCCGTTTTAGGAGGTAATACACTATTTCGCTACTTGAAACCGATGAAGGCTTGAAGACCATGGTCTCACAAGGACAACAACACCAATTCCGCTTTGAAAGAACGTGTTCGATTTGAGGAAGCTCAGGTATAGAGCTTCATGTCGTGAATGCATAATGTATGTTTACAATAAGTAAATATAACACATGAATCCACATAAAATAAGCAAAGCAGAACAAAAAAAATCAACTTTTAGGCTTAACTCACTAACCAGAGGTCCCCAGTAGAGTCGCCAAGCTGTGGCAACGTGGGGGGTTTTTATGGGAGTCGCCACCAATTGGTTTTCGCCTAGTTCGATTGGACACCTGAAAATGATCTGCTAGAGTTCGGGGATTCGGGAGTACGGTTACGTTAAAATAACTCTATTTTAACACCCATAATTGGTACCTTAGTTGATTTTAATTTTATTTTGCTTGTTTTTGATTTGTTTGATTAATTTTCCAAACCATGAGTTTTAATCGAACTATTCGGATATGGACTTCTAAACTTTACTATTTTGTTTTGCTTGCTTTTAATTTGTTTGATTTTTTTTATTTAATTTTTTATTAAATTTCTGTATTTTCAAACCATGGATCCTATCGGATCACCCGGATGTGGATATCTAAAAACTTAACCTATCCTTTTCTATTCTTATTTATCTTTTTAAATACTTTTTGATTACCCGGATATGGACTTTAATTTAAATTTTTAATTCTTAATTTATTAAACTAATTATTACCATTTATTCGTCTGAATTATCAGAATATGCATTTTGATATTCTGATATTTAATTTTATTCATTTAAAATTTTGATATTTTTCCAAACCATGGATTTTATCGGATCACTAGGATATAGAATTTAATTTAAATTTTTAATTTTTAATTTATTTGATTACTTAATTAATTATTAATTTTTTTTAAGAAAAGATTTTTATCTAATTCATATGTGAATTTAGTAGTCAAAACTTAATACAAGGCCTAAACAAACAAATAAACAAAGAAGCAAAAGAAAATGAACAATAAATAAAAAGTTGTCATCAGTGACCTATATGCAAAAATAAAATATGTTAGTGACTTGATTGACATAAATAAAAACAATCCAAGGCTTAAACAAAGGTTATACCAAAAGAGATATGGGTGAGTTGGATCCGGGTTGGTTTTTGCAGGTCGGAAACGGGTCAGAAACGGGTCAGAAACGTTCCTCCTTCGATTCAGCGATCAGAAGGCGAAGGTCAGCGAGTGCTGGTCTGGTCTGGGACAGGGGGACGTCGTTGACTGTGACGGTGGCTGAGGCGTCGGTGACGGAGGGAGCTGACTGGCGGAGAGAGACAGAGGATGACACAGCAACGCAGAGGGCTGAGCGACGGCGAGGCGATGGAGCTTGGAGGGTAGCTGGCGGACGGCGCGGCTATAGGAAGGGGCGGAGCAGGTGGAGGCAGCGTGGGGTAAGGCGGAGCGGAGTGAAGGAGGAGCGGATGAAGGCAGCGAAGCCAAGGACGATGGACTGGAGAAAATCGGAGGCTGAAGCGGAGGCGCGAGACGGAGAGGAACGTCGGCGATGGTGGGAGTTGGCGGCTGGACGCGCAAATAGGGGAAGGGAGAGCGGTGAAGCGAGACTGGAGAGAGAGATAGAGTAGAATGAGGGAGCTGGGGTTTGTCTGCGAGAAAGAGAGAGAATGAGAGGAGAAAGAAATTGGGAGCCGGTAAAGGGAGAGAGGAAGTCAGAATTGTCAGCCTGAGGAGCGAGGCCTCTTGGAGGAGGGAGAGCCAGATATAGATAATACTGGGAGAGAGACGTGAGAGAGAGGCGACAGAAAGTCTAGGAGCTGGCGAGGGCAGGTGAAAGAGCTCGATTATTGAGGGAGTGATTAGAAAAATTAAGTTGGGAGCTTCCAGGAGGGCAGGTGAGAAGCAGGTGAAGATGTTTTTATTTTTTATAATTATTATTATTTATTATTTTTTTAATAATATTTTATACACACATATAAATATATTAAATAAAAATGTCCACATAAACTATTTAATTAATTAATAATTTTTTTTTAAAAATCTTCTTCTTCTCTTTTTCTTCTTCTTTTTTTAATAATAATAATATTAATTAATTAATAGTTTAATTTAATTAATTTTTTTTTTAAAAAAAAGTCAGACGAAATTGGGTGTCAACAATATCACATAATACCCAGAAGTACATGTAATTAATGTATAACTTATTATCTAATAATAAATCATTAATTGACTTTATGGGCATATATCTTTCATGCTTGCTATAGGGTGAACAGCGCTTGTGTGTCCTTTGTCTCATCATCCTTCATCTTCACAATTAGTGCCTTGTTTAATGTGCAAGTGTCCTTAGGAATATTAATTCCTTTTTTAACAATGTTTCATAAATTTTGAGACACAAAATATTCCTTCATTTTAATGCTTCAATAATGATAATTTTCACTAGAAAAAACTAGTAGAGAGACAGTTTGGTTATTTTTTGAAGTAGCCATCAGTGATGTATATTTGGTTTATAGAGTTTATTTTGGGAAGCTTTTGATGACCTGTGCCTAAGTAGATGACCGGTTGAGGCTTTGATACCATTGTTGATTTTTTAGGAATAGTTTAGTTGGTGTTTAAGAAAGTTGGGATAGTTTGGAAATAGTTGAGAATATTTGAAGGACTGGTTGTGTAATTTAAATTAGGGACCGGACTTAGTTGAAAGTTTTTGTCTCGTTTGCATCAAAATGAACCCAACTGCTCACTCGAGTCAAATTGGTCCAATTATTTTCTTTTTCTTTACGTATTCCAATAAACTATGAACGGTTATTTTTAGAAAATAAAGACTCAAGAAATCATTTTATTGCACTCTTTTCCCCCACAACATTTAGTGGATTATTTAGGGTATAAATGAACAGAGCATTTGGTGAAACATTTGGTAGAGTTTATGTATATTTGTTTTATTTAGTTAAATGAATGAACACAAATAGATTTTTCTATTCGATTAGTTAAACGAATGAATATAAACAAAGTTCTATTCATTCATTTATATTCACAAATAGTTTAGTTATTGTTTGTTATATTCATTTATTCACTTGCACTACATGAGATAAAGGTATTCGAGATAGCAAAAACAATAGGAAGAGTGGAGGGAATTACCAGTTACTATAATAAAAACTGTAGGACAAAACTGTAGAAAATGCCCGTGTTAGAAAGAGAAAGTGTAGGACAAGTATAGGATCGTCTGACGGTTTTGAGATATTTAATACCTACATTTTTTGACATTTTTTATCCAACAGTTTTCTGACACAACTGTCCTACCGTTTTGTGATAATAAGTGTCCTATAGTTTTGTGATAATTAATGCACTACGGTTTTGTGACATCATTTGTCCTATGCTTTTCTGGCAATAATGTCCTACAATTTTGTAACATTTTTGTGACATCAGACTTATTATTTTTTTTACAGAAAAATAATACATATAGATATATCTATATATAGCATATTATATATTAATATTATATATACATATATAGATAAATGCAATGAATATATATATATATATTAAACTAATAAAATCCTACAAATAAAAGTCGATTACAGTTAATAGATAAGCTGAAACATTTCCATTCTAATGAGATCAACTAATAATAGTCTGGAACTCAGCTGGGATAGCTGATGTAGGTATAATACCTTGCTGGATCAATTTGTTCATCATGGTGTTCACTGCCACTTCAGTGTCTGGCTAGCTAGCCTGACATTACTCACGAACCTCCACTTGGAGCTAGCTCAAATCTCACCGCAGTTAGGCATTGTTGGTCCTCAGCTAAGCAATCTCGGCCAAACCAACATGTGGCGGCTAATGTAGTTGGTAAGAAATAGTTATGAAGGCAAAAAGTGATAAAATTAACAAACAAAGTTAAATTAGAATGAAAAATATCCAGTTTGGTCCAAACGTATGGGGATCAGCAAGGCAAAGCAGAATACACAATAGTCAACCCTTATTTAGCGGGCCTCATACCTTACTCCACAACTATGCATCAAACTACGGTCGGTTGTCCTAATTTGGGTATTTTTGTTGAACCTTTTGCATGTATCCCCCCTACAATAAAATGAAATTAGATTTAGTAAAAAAACTGAAAATATATGCAAATGTCGTTAGCCGTGATGTATGAAAATTTATTACCTTAAGCTGCTGCACAACCGGATAGACAAGCTGATTCATCTTCTTCCAAATTTGAGTTCGAATCCACCACTCATCAAATGTTGGCTGAACTTCATCCCTCTCTTTTGTCAAAGCATTTGATGTGTGGTTAACAAATCAAGTAATTGGTAATGTATTATGAAACTTGTAATGCAAGTTAATGGAATGGAAAAATTGTTACCATACGATCCCAGTGCATCTTACCAGGGATGGACCCCATCATGTGCTTCAGAACAATCCCCGACTCATTTGCTACATTCTTGGCATGTGAACCAACCATGTACAACTTTTTCCATTTCTCTTACTACCGTTGGTCACATAACTAGTGGAATACGTGCTCATTATAACCCAGTGGAACATGCAGCCATAGCAAACTATTGTCGGGTTTATTGTAAAAGTTCAGGACCTTTCCCGTCACAATGGTCCTCCAGTGATGCAAGCAATTCCATACAAACCGCGAGCAGAATTCAAACTCTAACCTGTGGATGTGCTTGAAGTCCCTAGGATCCCATGTATAGTAGTTCTGCAATAATAAAATAAAAAAAAGTGTATTTGTCCATAAACAAACTACTCTAAAAAAAATGAACCAAAATTAATTACCACTAGTTTGGTGACATGCTCTACCCGTGTAGATTGAGATGCGTGTGTCCAAGAGATGCAAGTTTCATCCTACAACCTTCTGTGAATGGAGGCTAATGTGGAATGAACCGACTCATTAGTAAGAAGGCTGTAGCAAATGAAATTCTAGTAAGAGATATATAAAGTTGTCATAATTGTAAAAAAATAGTTTTATCAATAAATGAATTATAGAAGTCGGTAACACTTACTCACGAGGAACAATCGTCGAACAGTCTTATGGATGTGGAGGTAGAGGTAAGCCTGCATTCCTCGGGCCTCACCTCTTAAGGTTTGGGGTGTCAGCCTTTGGCATTTCATCATCCGAGGATAAGAGATCCATCATCCTCTGTTGTTGCTGAGGTTGCCACTATTGTTGCTGCCCGCCGGCATAAGCAGCCATGCCAATAGTAGATGGATTAAGGAATGTGTTAGGGTCCTATGCCTAGTTAGCCTGGCTAGCATCTATAGGCTGATAATAAGACGACACGGATAGTGAGCTTATATCCGGGTAATACACATCATCAGTCTCTAAGAAATGATAGAAAGTGGAGGTAGATCCACCATATATATGTGGCGGGCAAGGTCTAAGTACCGCAGTGCTTGGTACTTGGGTCTGGGTCTGAGTCTAGGCAAGGGTCTAGCTCTGGGTTTGGGTTTGTGCACCGAAGTTTGTGTTTGTGGTGCCTAGGTTGATGAGAAAGTACACCCTTGACCTCATGGACCCTGACCATGTCTCGGGCCATAAAACTAGTCAACTGGGGCTTTGCCCGAGCTTATCTGTCTCAAACCTTAACAAACCATCCTGAAAATGAGTGGTAATTTTAACTAATTAGTCCATAATTTAACCAATACAAATATTTTAACTAATTTTCATAATTTAGCTAATTTTCATATTTTCTAATTTCCATTAACTTAAGTAATTTTCACATCTTAACTAAGTTTTATATTTCCACTAATTTAACTAATTTTCATATTTCACTAAATCATAGCGAATATCCATATTGTAGCTATTTTTCATATTATAGCTAATTTATCTAATTTTCATATTTTCTAATTTCCACTAAGTTACCTAATTTTCACTTCTTAGCTAATTTTTATATTTCCACTAATTTAATTATTTTTCATATTTTAGCTAATTCCATACTTTAACTAAGCTTTATATTTTTCCTAAATTTTCATAGTTTACCTAAATTAGCTAATGTAGCTAATTGTCACATTCTAGCTAATTTATCTAGAATATGAAAAATTTTACCTAAATTTCATATATTACCTAAATTTTCACATTTTAGCTAATTTTTATATTTTACCTATATTTCCACTAATTTACCTAAATTTCATATTTTAGCTAATTGCATACTTTAGCAAATTTTCACAATTTAGCTAATTTAACTACTTTTCTAATATTAACTAGTACCACTAATTTTTACTAATATTCATATACATATACTTAATCAATCAAATGAAACCAAACTAGTAGCCATAATTGAGCAAACAAAGAAATGAGAGTGAGAGGATGGATGAAACGACGGACTTCGCACGTGGCTTAAATGATGAAAGAGCGTGTCAGCGATGAGCTACTAGGATGAGAGTTAGAGATCACCGATGCGGTGAGCTAGGATGAGAGGGAGAAACCGATAGCGCCGGCAAGCTGGGATGAAAAGAAGATCATCAGTGGCAAGTTCATCTGAGAAATGAAGATAGAATGGAGAATTGAGTTGGGGGCGAGGCTGAAATGGTGGATGAGGCTAACTGTCTGACGGTTTTGTTACATAAAAATAAAAGAACAGCAAAAGCATAGGAAATATTCCTACAGTTCTGTGATAGTTTTCCTTCAAAAAAAATATGGCGCAGAAAAAGTGTAGGACATGTTCCTATGGTTTTGTGGTAAAGAAAGCATTGGACTAGTTTCGTTTACCACCCTCCTGAATTTGGAAAATTTTTGCAATTCCTGCCTATTTAGACCTAATATATATATGTGTACACACACACACACACACACACACACATGCACTAACAGAATGTGGAAATTGATATATACCTTAACAAAATCATCAAACTCACTAAATATGAAAATCGTTCAATATGAAATAAGTTACTCCCTCCATACCACATTCTTTGAAACACTTTCCATTTTGGGTTATCCCATATTCTTTAAAACATTTCCCTTTTTAGTAAATGTTATCATGTATCTTTACCATTATACCCTCTCCCATCTCTCAATTCCTCTATTCTACCCTAACCCAATCTCTCTGTTTTGTTATCTTCTTCAATCTCATGGATGAGGCAACAAACGGAGATGTGGTGACGGACAAAGATGACGGTGATGAGGCATCGGCGATGAGGCGAATGACAGAGATGACGGCGATGGACAGAGATGACAGCGGCGAGGTGACGACAGATCAAGGCAACAGACAGAGGCAAGCCACAGATGGAGGGGACTGAAGGTAGAGACGATAAATGACAGATGGAGAAAACCGAAGATGGAGATGACCGAAGGATCTATGATCGACGTGATGAATCGAGGTGACAAATAGATTAAAAGATCTCCGATCGCGATCAATTAGAGGAAGGTTTTACTCACCAACCTTAGATCCTTCTTGCTGGCGAGATCGTGACCGATTGACCAAGGTCGAATGTAGAGACGGACATGAGCGAAGCAGCGATCGATGTGTGGGTGTGCCGAAGATGAAAGGCAGTAAAACAAGTGATTACACAGACCTCGCCTAGAACTTCGCACAACACCATTTGTTTTAAACAACACGGGACGGAGGGAGTACTACTTACATATATGTGCAAGCCCCCAGATGATGAGGATGTTTAATTACTAAACACAGTAATTAAACCATATAATTTGGTAAATAATCACTCCATCATCTGTGAAAGCGTCACTAAGTATTAAACTTTCATCCTCAAAATCATCTTCGAAATCGTTACTAAGTAACTTTGTAAATGAAGCTACATCTTCATGTTCAACCACTAGCGAAGGTGTTACATATATTAAGGGTAGGGTTTACAAGGTTAAAATTAAGGTTAAAGATAGTGTTTTAGGAATTAGATCTTCAATTAGGGTTTAGAGTTTAAAGTTATAGGATTTGGGCTGGTTTAGCTGTTTAGAGTACTTAAGGTCTAAGGATTTTATGTGGTTCAAGGGATTTCGGGATAAGGTTTTAAGTTTTATGGTTTAGGATTAATATGATTTGTGTTTAGTGTTAGGATTTAAGGACTTGTGTTTAAAGATTTAGGGTTTAAGCAAGTTTAGAGTTAGGGTTTAGGGAGTGGTTTAGGGTTAGAGTTAGTGTTTAGGATTTAGAGCTACAAATCATAGGAAAACTATCACAATTTATGTTCTTACGATTTTGAAACACAATTTTTGTCATAAAAAATATGTAGGAAAATATTTGTTTACTACAATTTTGAGACATTCAATTTACTACTATTGTATTCATCAAAAAATCATAGAAATAGTTTTTTTCGCATGAAAATGTTAGGAAAAGTTGTTGCAGGAAAAGTGTAGGACATATATTTGCCTTAAAACCGTCAGACAAATTGGCCCCACCACTCTGTCCGATGATTTTACTTCAATTTATTCATCCTATGACTTTTAGCGTAGGAAATAGCTGTAGGAAATAATCCTTACCCCTATAGTGTTGTTCATTTATATCCATTTGTTTGTTTATTTATGCATTAGTTATACATTTATTATTATATATGTTTTAATTAGTGTCTACTTACCCTACACATACATGCTTATGCCCCAATCTCCTATAAATTAATCCATTGTCTTTGTTTCCTCAAACCTAATCCATATATAATCTCTCCCACCATCATCTATTATCCCATCAGCAATTGTTAGACTTGCTCAGATTCAGATTATTGGTAGCCATGAACTTTAATTGTCGATGTTCGTGTTTGTGTTTGTTTAGTAATAAATGAATGAAAACAGAGAGTGAAATTGCATTTGTCTATTGTTTATATTCATGTTTGTGTTTGCTAAAATTTAAACAAATGAAAATGGTTGTTCATGTTCAATCGAGTCATTTATAGCCCTTGGATTATTTTTTAAACTCTAAAAATTGTGTGATGTTACTTTCTAAATATTTATTTTTACGAGATTTTTTTCCTATAATTTTGGTAATCCTTAAAACCAAATGTCATCTAAAAATATAATGGAACTTATGCTTTATCCCGAGTTGGATGCTGGCTTTTTTGTAAGAAATAAATTGAATTAGAAGTTATAATACTTTCATCGTTCCACAACTATTGAAGCATTTGGTTTGATGACATAGAGATTAAAAAAAGATAAAAAAAAAGTTTATGTATTGTTCATATTTTTCCTTTTAATTTTTTACACATATATCAAGAAAATTAAGAAAGGGATATTGGAATGATAATTTGAATGATAGTATGGTAAAGTACTAAATATAAAAATGTTTAATAATTTTAAGACTAACAAAGTATTGTTTTAGCGCAAAAAAAAAAAATAGTATCATTCATATAAAAAATACAGCTACCATAACCAGATCAACTATAATGATATAATAGAGTCTGACTCTTTAAATATTGTTTATGAACTTAAAAAAGGAGTATCTCATTCCTTGTTCTATTTTGGAGCTATCGTTGATAAGACTCTTATGTTAGGTAGCTTTTTTATTTGTTTGCTCACTTTCGTTGGTTAAGTTGTGAGGGTGGCTTGAGAGACCCAGGCTGGTTGTTACATTCTTTGTTGTAGTGTTCAATGGAAATTCTTTTTATGTCAGAAAAAAAAATTGCTCTGTTCTATGCAAGTACAGATGTTCAAACGGGCTGCCCGGACCGGGACCGGACTGGACCGGCCGGTCCTGGGCCTAACTAATTTGGGCCCGGGCACAGCCCGTGTTTACACGTGCCGGTCCCGTGCCGGTCCTGACCCGGACCCGAGCTGGCCCGTTAAATATTTAATTTTTAAAATTATAATTTTTATTTTAATTTTAAGTTTTAGTCTTCACTTTTAAATCAATAACTTAATAAAAACAAGAGTATGAGAGTTTTTTTATAAGTGATATTTTATAATCTAGTGGATCTTAAATTCCACTTCATATTCAATTCTACTAGACTTTTAAATTAATCAAACGTTAAATGAATAACTTAATAAAAATAAAAATAAAAGGTAAGAAATTGACCAAAAAGTTTGGAAACTTTGATATATTTGATTTTGAGTTAAACCATTTTTTGTAACCTTTATTAAGTCAATTATTAAAACCTTAAGGACTAAAGTTATTTCTTTATGTTAAAGAAACAAACCATGATTACCAAGATTTTACTTTACAAGACAATAAATAAAATAATGACAAAAAAACTAGATAAATATTTATTCTAAGTCTTATCTTTATATTTTGTATAATTACTTGTTTTAAGAGAGTAAAACACCACCACCGGTGTGAACTTTTATTAATATTAAAGCCAAACGGCACTTACATACCATGGAACGGGCTTTACATTACTCAATAGCGAAACGTTCCATAAAATTAAATGCAAAATAAAAGGTACGATCTGTGCTACACAGCAAAATCAGATCAAATACAAAGTAAGTAAATAATGAGCAAGCGGTGGATTTAAGCATCTACCTCATCGGGGTTTTCCTCGTCAGAACTCTTGTGGTCTTGTAATCTGCAAGCTGCAAGACCCCAATCACGGTTGCATATACAAACTTCAACTGCATCTGGTGATAGCCTTGCGCGTCTCTCTGAAATGACACGCTTTCCAGCGCTGAAAGCGGACTCCGATGCAACGGTTGAGACGGGAACAGCTAGAACTTCTTTGGCAATGATGGAGAGTATTGGAAATTTGTTACTTCTTGCTTTCCACCAGTCTAGAATGTCAGTCTCACTATTCTCCCAAACAAGGTTAAGGTATGCGTCCACTTCAGTAAGACCAGATGCGGCAGCATGGGGCCGTTTGAGGAGTTGTTCAGCTGGATTGAATGACAATGAGGCCGATGAAGACGCGATGGTAGATGAAGTAGTGTTTGCAACCTTATCCTTATACCGACTGGCATATATCTTAAATAACTCTCGCAAGTGCTCATCAATAGAGGCAGTTATAGAATGAACAGAAATATGTGTCATTTCTAAGAAACTATAATAACCCTCAAGTAGCTGTTGCGTACCTGTGATTCTTACGGTCGGGTCTAGTGTAGCTGCAAGTAAGTAGATTGGGGGTATAGTACTGAAATATAAAATCCATTTATCTTTCATGGCCTTAATTGTGTCTTTTAAGAACTCGTCATCTTTGTATTGGTTCAAAACCCATGCAATGTTGACCATATGCATTAAAACTTTGTGCGATGTGGGATAGTATACACCGGAGCAAAAAACAGTGGCATCATAAAAATATCGCAGCACAGCAGCCAATTTTGACAGTTTATCCCACATCTCTTGTTTCAAAATCGTGTTCTTTTCTCTGACATTTATAAAACATGTCATGTATGCAGCAAATGGCATCGCATCTATCAACATCTCATAAGTGGAGTTCCATCGGGTAGGGCAATCAAGTTTAAAACATTTTCAGGTAGGGCAATCAAGTTTAAAACGTTTCCAACTAAAATCGAGGCCATTTTCCAGACAATATTGCTTAAACTCTTTAGAAACTTTCGTCCTTGACTTTAAATAATGGAGTGCCCACCTAATTGGAGTAATTTCATTACTCAAAACTTGAAGACCTTTTTGGACAGCTAAGTTTAAAATATGACATATACACCTAATATGAAAAAATGCGGCATCACGGACAGGTTCTAGTGATTCCTTCAATGTCTCAGCCGCGACATCGTTGTTTGATGCATTATCAAATGTTATGCTAAAAACCTTGTCATAACAAAAAAATTCTTTTAAACTTTCTGAAATTACATTGAATATGTTCCAACCAGTATGATCGACCTCCATCCATTTAAATGCAATTATACGTTTTTGAATGACCCAACTATCATCAATCCAATGTGCAGTTATACAATAATAATTTTGTCCTAGTGGTGAAGTCCACATGTCACTAGTAAATGAGATACAGTGATCTAAAGCAGAGAAGTATGCTTGTAAGTTTGATTTACGAGCTTCATAACTTTTAAATGCCTCCCTCCTAGTAGTGGTCGTAGATGTTCTTTTAAAAGCAGGGTTTAAGTATGATGTAATCCATTTTTCCATGTGTCTATCTTCCGATTGTGTAAATGGTTTTTCAGTTAACATCATTCATTCTATCATGCCTTCTCTACAATTTTTTTGATTAAATTTAAAAATACCTGATCCGCCGGCAGTGCTTGCAAGCTGTGTCTGACCGCCGGTACTCGTAGCTGCATCTGGACATAAAGTCGGATGCTTTGATTCCATGTGACGTCTCAGTGTTCCTGTGCCAGCGTTCTTCTTGTGCGAGAGCTTTTGCTTGCAGTGTTTGCACTGTGCGAACCTCGCATTGTTTCCATGACTATCCTTCTCAAAAACTTGGTCAAAATGCTCCCAAACCCATGCGGTGCACCTCGCCGTCTTACCTTCTGGCGGAAGTTCGGCTTGATGGCTTGTCGGGGTTTGTTCAGAACCATCTCCTCCACCAACATTCCCTGCTGCCGTGGGCTCCACCTCCTCAACGTCGTCATCAGAAAGTTGATCGTCGAGGCCCAAGTCGTATTGACTCATATCGAATTGCTCGTCATCGTCAGTTTGTTGGATATGAGTCCCACGGGTCGCCGGTCGGGAAAGGCCACGGAAAAATGACCTCAAACCGGTGCGGGATGAAGAGCTTGAGGCATTTCCCTTTCCTCTTGATGCCATTTGTGTGAGGCAAAATTGAGCAAAACACAAGCTTCGAAAGTAATTGAGAATTGATTGAGAATGAAGAAAATAATATTGACTGCTTGAAAGAAATGAGAGAATATATTAGTAGAGAAGGAGAGATTGCTAAGATTGGTGTGAAGAAATGGTGGAAATGGCCTCCCTATTTATAGGGGAAGGCCTTATTTTTTTTTTTTGCCTAAAAAACCCTTACAAAATAGTTGTTGGAGGGGGCAAAAATGTAATTTCTGGGGTCCAAAAAATGCTGCCAACCGTTAGAAGGACCAAACGTGTAATTTGCCCTTTTTTTTTGAAAATTTTGGGCCGTTGGAGGAATTCTGACCGTTGCGCCGCCGTGCCGTGCCGGTCCCGTGCCGGTCCCGTGCCGTGCCGGTCGGGCCGTGCCGAGCCGTGCAGAGCCGGGCCCAGACGCCTCCTGGGCCATGCCGAGCCCACTTCCCTCCCCCCTCCTCCAGGCCCATAAACGGCCCACATGCGAGCCGGTCTTGACGCGGGCCCGGGCCGTGCCGGTCTTGGACGTGCTTGGGCCGTGCTCCAAGCGAGCCGGTCCCGAGCCGGGCCGTGTCAGGACCGGCCCACTGAACATCTCTATATGCAAGCAATATGTAGACTGAAGAGCCCAATACTGTAGCAAATTATATGATTTGATTCAATTAAAAATCGCAAAAGACATTGATGATCATATAAAGCTTTATTTTATGTTAGATTTAGTCATTTTTTTATGTAGACATTTAATCTATTTTTAAGTCTCCACATGACAAGCTCCTCAAGGTACTTGACAAACGTAGTGATAACAAGAAATGATCCTTTCAACTTTATGCCTTGAGAAATTGTAAACAACCAAACTGCCCCTGTCCACTTCCATAAGCACCTCATGGTCATTTTGTGTAAAGCAGATGGGCATCACGACTCGGAAAGTAGGATTGGGGATGCGAAACAACATGACCAAGAGTATCTAGTGGCGGAGCCAAGAGGGGCTAGGGGTTGCTCCAACATTTTTATAATATATATATATATATATAATATGACAAAAAAATTATATTATCTCTTTTATGGGCTCCTAATTTTTTAATTATAAACCATAATAATAATTTTTAAAAAGTATATATGTAAAATGGTAATAATTTTCTCCATCTCACTAAAATTATACATAAATATATGTGGTTGATTTGTGTGAGAAATGTTGGAAAAGTCTAACATCAAACAATTAATTTTATTCTCTTAATAAAAAATAATTATTTATATTCTAAAAAGTTAAAAATGTAAAAAATACAACTTTTCCGCTTCTTTTGCAAATTTTTGTATTAACTAAGGCGTGTTTCGTGAGAAACAGATGACATACTTTAGCAAATAGATGATGAAACTTTTTCTTCTTTGTATTATTTTGGATCCCAAAAATTCCTATAAGTCTTTTAATATTGTGAATATATGTAGATTTACCAACAAGTTTTATCCTTCAGATTTCGCTGAACAAGAAAATATTCATTTGAAGTTTCAGCTGCAGCATTATGAACTCGATATATCTCACCATCTATAGTTAAAAAAATGTATTTACAATTACTGAATTGTGTAGATGACTAAATAAAACAGGAAGCCAAGATTCTAGGCTGATATATGCCCTTGATAACAAGGAGCAATTGAGTCTCGCAAGCTTAGGATCACTCACGGTGTCGTTCGGGTCCATGGAATAGATGGACATGCCAGGACTTAATTGTTTCCGGTGACAACTGGGCATAACGGATGCGCAAAATGTCGGGGACGGGGATTTGAAGTGGTAAGATCTGAAGAGTCGTGGATGTTACAGAAGCGAGCCCCATAGCTTACGCACTGATCGTAAACGGATTAGGGATTTGTTTGGTAGCATGGTCTGAATGTCAGCACGGTGGGGAAATCTCAAAACCAAGCTTCTCCTTCTTCTTCTTCCATGGCATTGAAGCCGCTGCTGGATTGGCCGCGATCTCTTTTGCTTCGCTTGTTTGGGTGGGTGGTTGCAACTGCCATATTCCCTGGCACGAAATTGATCCGGGTTAGTCCGATCTTGGTCTCTGCTTCATCGCTCGTGTGTTTGATGGTAGTGTTTTCTAGCTCAAATTTGCTCCTATCAATTTGCTCCACTTGGCCTAAAACTTTAATTCTCATATTGTTATTTATGTATAGAAAAAATGGCATATTTACCACTCTTATTTGCCTAATATGGGAATTTTGCCACTCATGTTTTTTGGTGCAAGTTTACCATTGAAGTTACAACATGAGAACAGATTTACATCTAAAGTTGCAAAACAAGAGTGAAACAGCCATCAAGTATCTAATAGTAAAATACTCCGTCGAAAATGAAAATATTCCTTGTCAATACGTTAGTGGTTTGTCACTAGTGAAAAATTGGTAGAACTCTTAATAACTTAGACACAACTACTTAAAAATGGTTATTTTCTAAACCACATTTCTAATGGTCTCACCTCAAAAAATTTAGGTTTCTAATGCGAAGCCCAAAAAATATGTGTTGGTGACAGACACATAAGAGAAGAACTTTCTAATGGCTGCACTTTTAATAATTAGAAATTACCAATGATTGACTGTTGCAAAAACAGTCATTAGAAATTTCTATCAACCAAAGGTCCCCATTTTTTCTAACGTCTGACCTTGAACTATATTTGGTGTCGACACTGGCAGACGCAAGTAAATGATATGGACCATTTTTCTCTAGAAAAATGTTGATCAGAAATACATAATTAAGTAATTGGAAAATTACAAAACCTTCTGAGGTTTGGTGAAACCTACGATTTTGCTCTCTCTATTTAAAAAACCTACACTTACCACCTTATCTTTAACTCCGCTAATATATGTTAAGACAAAAAAGAAGAAATTTGTTGTACTTACCAAACATTCTTCCGTTGAAACTCTCCAAGCAAATCCTATAAATTCCATAATACAGACAAAAATTAGAAACAAATTGGTCTCTGCTAATGCCTCTAGATTTCCTTAACCAGAAACAAATTAGAAACCAAACCATGTATTCCCAACAATCGACGAGCCCATCGTCGTCGACCCGACAGCAGCATGATTTCCTTAATAGGAAAATAACTTGATTCCATCATCATTTCATGATTTCGTTCATTTCCCACGTTCAATCGGCCGCCGTTTTTAGATTCCATTCGAAGTCAATCCCCCGTCGATTCCGTTCGAAGTCAAGCCCAGACGATTCCGATTCCAATTAAATCGCTGAGCCCATAGCCAAGTCCATCGCTTCACCATTTGGTCGCAGCAAAGATTGCTGAGCCCATCGCTGTGAACTGACCATGCACCACCACCCTCATTGTTTCGCTATCTTAGCCCACTACAATCACGCATCACCAATTCACCGTCTTTGCCCACTCACGATTGCCACAGAGAGAGAGAGAGAGAGGGAGAGAGAGGGGGGCTATGATGGCTAAGAGAGACGGGGGCGATGGCTGAGAGAAAGACGGGCGGCTGAGGGCAGAGAGGGGGTGGCGATGGTACGTAAGGGATATTTCAGATTGATGGGTTTTTTGTTTTTTTGTTTTTTTTTTTTTTTTTTTTTTTTTTTTTCAGATTTATTGGTTTTATTTAAACAAGTTTTAGTGGTTCAGAGGGTAAAGTTTTTAAGGAAGAATGTTAGGTGGGCAAATTCGATCATTTTCTTCTTTCTTTGTTAACGGTGAATGATGGAGTTAAAGTTCAAGGGAGGTAAGTGTATGTTTTTGAAACAGGGAGGATGCAATCATTGGTTTTTCCAAACCTCAGTGGCTTTTTGTATTTTTTTCTTAAATAATTAGACCACTTAAAATTTTATAGTGGACTCCCATAATTTTCATAATATCATAATTTTCATAATATCTATTGGAATAAAATAATATGTCCCTCTTCCCTCAAGAAAGGTAGAAATGGGGCTAGTCTCTTCTCTCCACCAACAATTAAGACAATGACAAAAGTCCTATACTGGCCCTTTAACTTTCACATATTTTCCTACATAAGTCTTGACTTTTTTTCCATTTTTTTTTTCTAATTCAAACTCCGGAAAGATTGTAAAACTAATCAGGCATAAGATAAAATTAATAAGCTAAATGGAAGATGTATATAAATGCTAAAATGAGATTCTTATCTCTTACATTCTATACAACATTTAATATATGCGAATTTAGAATCTTCATTATTTAATGTTAGGGTTTAATAGTTATATATGTATACGAACGCCACCTAATTTGGTAGTTTTTATATTATAGACCTATGTCTAATTAGGCATACTAATCTATTTATAATTCTCCTATATATAGCTCATAACCCAAAAAAAGAATTGACTAATTTGCCACTGGACAAAAAAAAAACTTACTATCACCCTTGAAACCTTACTTCTACTGTCGCTTCCACCACTCCTACCGCCGCCTCCTCTTCCGACAACAAATCTTCACCACCTTTAGATTTTGCCGTTATCATCCGCATCCAGATCTCGTAGCAGCTCACCTTTAGCAAACAATTTGTTATCTTTAGAAAATAACAGTTTGAAATAATAAAAAAAAGTGTTTGAACCAATAAAAAAAATGCCTAATTGAATATTAAAAAATGTCTGAAGAAGTATGTGAAAGTGTCCGAGTAAATAACTTGTGAGTAATTTGTTACCTCTAGAAAATAAGTGTCTGAAATAATTAAAATAAATGTCTGATTAAATATGTAAAAGTGTTCAAATAAAAATGTAAAAGTGTCTAAATATTTAAAAAAGTATTCAAATAAAGATATATGATTCAATGAATAAAAAGTGTCTAAATAAAAATTTAAAAATGTCTAAAAAGCAATACAAAGGTGTGTAAATAATAACTAACAAAAAAACATTTACCTTTCTTTCAAAAAACATATCAGACTTGTATCTCTTATCTATGTCTTCTACTTATCATCCCTTTCATCCCCGCCACCCTCCATCCACAGGACCATAGCCGCCACCCTCCCTCCACAACCGCCCATCTACCTCCTCGGTCTCCCCTCGCTTGGCCTCCCCTCAATCGCTCCCCTCTCCTCACTTCGCCTCGTAGTTCACCTCGTATTCATTGCCTCCCCCTGGATCTCGTCGTCTCACCTCGGATCAGACCGCCTCTTCTCGGATAGCAACATTTTGCCTCGGGTCGGTGCCACCTCGCCTCGGATCGCCGATTCTCGTCATCCAATCATCTGATTGGATCTCCGTCCTCTGCCTCCTCCGGTAACTGCTCCTGGCGCCTCATCTGGTTACCGGTCTTGGCTTCGTCTTGCTCCTGTTGACACTCTTAGCTTCGCCTCTGGTTGCCGGCCTTGGCTTTGTCTCATTCCGGTTGCCACTTTTGGCTTCGTCTCCCTTCGGTCACTGCTCCGGCTTCGCCTCTACCCGATGAGAGTCAGATTTGCGATGGCTCTCAGTGGAGGAGGAGGTGGTTGTGGCAGTTGGCATCATCTTCGGTAGGTGATTATTAATGCTCTGGAAGTCGTACCCTGGGTTTAGAGTGTCATATTGACAGAAATTTTACACAATAATAAAGGGTGAAAATGTAAAATCAATACTATGTCTAATTAGTCGTTATATACATTGTACTAATTTGGTGTCATATGATTACAAAATATACTGTCAATCAACCATGCATTCTTACCTTTTTTAGTAATAGCTCGACATATATAGAAGATGCCTTCTTCATTTTCTTGCTCCTTAGAGTAATTATCTTGAATGATTTTTTTCCTCTTTAGAAAGACATACATTGTCCACTTGGCCAATGTTTTTGCAATTTTAACATCTTGATTGTCATCAGCACTAAGAATCTTTTTCCAAGTGATTTTTTTTTTCAAATTCCACATAAAGGATTTGTTTATTTCTCTGAATTTTCCTTTTGACTAGAGTTTATACTTGATATTTTATTATTATTTTGAGATTTTTGACACCAATTAAATGCACTTTTAGATAAATCTTCATAATGCCTATTTAGCCTTTTTTTTTTCTTGCTTCAAGTAAGCCTATTAGTCCGGACACAAAAAATTTTATTATATTTTTTATTTCTTCTATCACATAGATTATTTGTAAAGGCTCTCATTGTATTTCCTCTACATTAAATGTTGAGGTAAGTAAATCCCCAGTTATTTTCCTCAATTAAGTTTTATTGAGCAATGAAAACAAACTAAATAAGGTTAAGTTGAGTTCCAAAGTGTAACTGGCACCTAAAGGGTAAGGAGGGCAAAATGGTAATTTTGGCCCAAGTCAGTGGCATGACTCTAATTTTATCAAAATTAAGTTCATGGAAGTGTTTTGAGCTAATTAAGTTAAGACCATAGGTATTTCTAGCCATTTGAACCAAAAACAAAGTTAAGGGTGAAAAATGCACTAAGTGAGAAATTGAGCTATTATGTTTTATAATGGCTTAAGTGGCCTAAGGGTAAAGTATTTGGGTAAGAAAAATCTTTCTTTGGGACCAAGGAGTGATGGTGTGGGGAGTGTTTAAGTGGCCTAAGTGATTCAAAGTTAAGTTTGAGGGCCAAGGTGACAAGTGGAAGAGAGTTGAGCTAAGTTGGTTATAAATGGAGGAGATAGAACTATTCATCATCTCCCCCATCCACCATATTCATAGCTCTCCTTCCTCCACAACTCTCTACCTCTAAACCTCCCAAATCACTCAAATTTCCATGGAAGTTGAAGGTCCCGAAGTTATCCCAACAAGCCCTTAGCTCGTGTTTGGTGGAATTGGTGCATTTGGAGTTGTTCTTTCAAGTTTTTGGTTCAAACCCAAAGGTAAACAACTTTGATCCTTATGGGTTAGTTCTAAATCTATTAAATGATTAGAAATGGTCTTAACTTCATGCTCTTGGTGTTCAATTTGGGTGATTTTAAGCTTAGAACTCAAAGAAACTCGTTGGAGCTCGAATGCGCTCATTGCTTGTTCTTGCTTTTAAGATGATTTGAGGTAAGGGATTTAAGTTAATTAAGCTAAAATAATGCATAGAAATGTAGTATTATGAGTGGGAATGAAGTAGAAACAATACCCATATGAATTGGCCTTGGGATGAGAAAGTTTGAGTAAGTTTCGTGCAAGTTTGCATGCTGTCGCGCAGTGCTGTAAATGCATTGGCGATGCGTTGCTAGTGGCGACGTGTCGCCGGAACTGGAGACGCATCGCTGATAAACGTCTGGATACTCGAGAGTCGATGCCTTTGGCGACGCATCACCGATGGCGCCGCCAAGGCATTAGCCCCTCAAGCTCGGGGCATCCTAAGATTGACTCAAACCCTTGGTTATCATCCTTAGGCTAATTTAAGATATTCCGTAGCCTTAAATGGGTCTAGGACTCATTCCTAAGTTGGGAATTATATATTATTTAGGTGGTGGCTAAGTGGTGTGGTTAAGGTAGGGTAAGGAATGGTGGCTAAGGAAGTTAAAGTGCTTAAGTTGCCGAGTGAGCACTAAGGGGATTAAGGTGGGTTTCAGACTCTTCGTTGGCCCAAGTAGGAGGTGTTGGACCTTTGGGCAATTAAAAGGAAACCTAAGAGAATCCCAACTAAACTTTATGGTTTGGTAAGTAAGCCATTAAAAAGCCCTAAGCTAAGCTCGAAGAGCTTGGTAAGTTGAATCACATAAGGCAGCTACCTTGCATAATAAGTTAAGGGAAGAGATGAGTAAGAAGTGAGTAAGTGGTGACTTACTCTAAGTAGCTCGTCAAGGCGGGTAAGGTTTAAGTGAGTGATGACTTACTCTAAGGCGCTCGTAAGAGGAATTCATAGGGTTAATTAAGTGCTAGCATAGGATACGGGGGCCAGTATCCAAGTACCCCAGTCGTAAGAACTCACGGCAAGTCTAGCACCTATGGGTGTAAGGAAGTCCTAAGTACATTTGCATGTGCATATTTCATCCATCCATCCATCATTTGCATTGGTTGTTGTTTTATTCTTGCTTCTGGTTGCATTGTTGACTGCTTGTTTTGTTTTGTATGCTACATATATATACATGTTGTGCTTTGCATGCTTGCATTGTTTTTCCCCTTGCAGGTACCAAATCCTTTACTGAGTATTTTAAAGTACTCACCCCCTTAGGTGTTGTGCAGGTTAAACAGGTTACTCGGGCTTAATAGTTGCTAAAAGGCAGCTGTTAAAGCTAAGTTTTATTGGTTCAAATGTATTCTATAAGTAGGAAACTCCAAGTTTCTACGTTACTTATGGCGTAAGCAAGTACTAACCAAAGTGTTTGCCTTACAGTTTGAGGCTAAATGAGTACAAGGAAAGTGTGGCTTATCACTTGAAGCTAGCTTGCTTGGGTGAAGAACTAAGAATGGATCTTAGTATCTTAGCAGATATGAGCTGCTTCTTTTATAAGTATGGTAATTTCATACATAGATTGTCTCTACTAGTGTCCATTGATGTGTATAACACTAGGGTTACATTTGGGTGCATATAAGTTTGAGATGTATGCACATAGTTGTTACTTGAAGTTAAAGTAACTAAAGTTTTATGTCTTGGCTTATTTTGAATCATGTTTTCGTTAATTGCTGCGGCACTCTTTTCAATTATATTTTAGTTTAATTTTTATCGCATAGTCGAGACAATGCATGCATATTTCCTATGCAGGGTAGGCTAAGTAACTAGTAGTATGAAATGATTTAAGATACTTCACAAGTAATAACTAGTCAATTGTAACCAAAGTGGGATCATAGTTCCCTAAGAGCCTACCAGTGTTAGCAATTTAGGACACTGGGGCCCTGTTCCGCCACATTATTGATTCATATTGCTTAATGAAAGAATTTAATATTTTCTCAACAATTTTTTAGTTTGAGTTTTTTTCTCTATAGGCTTTTATTTTATTAACTATTTCACTTAATCTGGAATAGTGTTCATTTATGGTCTAAGAATATCTTATTTTTGCATTTTTCAAATTCTCATCTTAAATTTTGTAGTCAAAGGGCACGCACATTAGTTGATCTTTGAAACTCTTCTCACAATATGTCTCATGCATTCTTCGTACCAGTTGCCTCTATAATTCTTGAAAACATTTATAGTATATATGGCCATTGTCTCTTGCATGGTGAAAAGTGCGTATGCATCTTTTTTCAGGTTGTTCTCCAACTTTGAAAGTTGTGTCATTTAATGTGGAAATCCAAAAAAATAATGAGTCTTTTGAACAACATTTCACGTTTTTCAGACATAATATTTGTCTTCATTTTAATGCTCTGATAGTAATAATTTTCACTAGAAAACCTGGAAAAAGAGGTTGTTTTTTCTATGTACCTAATGAAAACTGTTGTTGTATATGAGTGGATTTGGTTGCTAGTTCAACTTTCTTGTAAGTTTTGATGAATTTGGAAGGTTGGTTTTGAGACTTTTGATGGAACCCACCTGATGAGATTTTGGAGCCTTGAGTGATTGTGTAGAAGTTTTGGATCATTCTTTCTTGAGATGCTTATACTATGTTTTGATCTAGAATTTGTTGAGGACCCATGTAAACTCACATCCGTTGTGTGGAATTCAAAACTCACTTGGGTAAAATGGTGTAGCTTGTTTTTCAAGTCATTTGTGGTTTTTGGTGGAGGTTGTGAAGTGTGTATACATTTTTTTATTTTTTATTTTTCTTTTAAAAAAGAAGTTGGTTCTTGAACCCAAAGGGAGTTTTTTATGTTTTAAAAAAAGGCTTAGGGTGAATTCATCAAGGAAGAGCCTTCACCCGTTAAAAAAAATGTTAGTAATTGTGCAATCAAGGGTTCAAGAATTGACTGCCAATTTGTGATTTGCCTTGCTTAGTTGTGGGCTTTTTGAATAAGTTAAGTTGGGTGCTCTTGTTTATAGAGTCTAGGTTTGGTGCTTTTAATGTACATGTTTTAGGTACCCGTGGTTTAAGTCTTAGGTTTCGTGCAACTCCCTTAAGGGAATCTAGTGTGGGCAATTGGATCCTCTTGCAAGCCTATGCTGAGAGACATAGTATAAGCTGCTTATGCTTCTTGGCATATCTCCACCTAATAAAAGAAGCGTAAACAGTAATATGGTGACCCCCATAAGTTTCCACTTTAAGTAGCAAAATCTTCTCTTCTTTACTCATCATTAATTCTTTTAAGTTGAGCTAGTGAATCAATGAAGTTCATGTATGACGACTAGTTGACATTGTAACTTCTTTGTTTTGGCTACTTAGTTTTTTCTAGGATAGGCATGCTAGGGACTAGCATTAGTTTAAGGTTAGAGGAGTTTGATGAGTGCATTTTGTAACGATCAAAGTTGTTGACTTTTTGGTGACTTTAAATGTCAATTTCTATAATGTTATGCCATCTTTCTTAGTATTTCTTTATCTATTTCCTCTTTATGTAAGTTAGAGTGCATTGTGGATACGTCGAAATAAAGCAGAGTCGAACGGAGCAAAAGTTGGTTGTGCATGGGCTAAAACTAGAAAAGGACGTTGGCAATACGTCGCCAACGATATCAGCTCACTGCCATTTTTGTGCCAACATTTGTGATGTGTTGCTTCCGTTCGACACTGTGGTGACGCGTTATCACCAGTTCCCCTGTTTTGGTGACACATTGGCCCGGTTTTCTGATCTTTATAGTCCTCCACTTCATTTTTTAATCCAAGCTCTCCATTGACTAGGGGATTCTATGTCTTAAGTTAGTTGGAGCATAGGACAAGGTTTTAAAGGGGTTTTGGACAAAAACTTCCCCAAGAAGAGAGATGGATTATTCATCCATTTACCATACTCTTCTTTTCTTCTTCAATTGGATTCACCACTTGAGGCTTGAGCTTGGAGCTTGGAGCTTGGAGCTTGGAGCTTGGAGCTTGGAGCTTGGAGCTTGGTTTGAAGATGCCAAAGTAACTCTTGGAGCACAATGAGGCTTGAGCTACTAGGGGTTTTCATTTGGTTCTTTCATTCCCTCTTTTCTTTGTATTTACACTTTGATGTTTGGATTAAACTCTAGGATTTTGTCTTTGGATGTTTTTAGCTATGGAGTAAATTTCTTTATGTCTCTCTAGGATGAAACTCTTGATACTTGTTATCTAATTTCTATTTAAGGTTTTTCATTGGTATTGATTCTCTTGTGTTGCCTAGTCTTGTGTTGAATGATTATGTGTTGATTGGTCACTACACACACTTCACAATCTCATTCTTTTCTTGAGAAAAAAAGATGAAGGTGGAAATGAGGAGTAGAGCATGAAGGGTCTTGTGAATTAGAGGTAATCTATTAACCCACTATGTGATTGAAATGAGGTTAGGTCATATTCAATCCAAGATTAATATATCAGCTCAAGAGACTTTATATTTAATCATAGGTGAGCAAAACTTGGTCTTGAAAAAAAGGGCTTTGACGGTTAAATTCTCACACCACATAGGAAGTCAATATCCTTGGAACTTCACTTGACTTAGTTAACAAGTAAAAGAGTGGAATCCTAGGGAGATAACCTTTTCAATCACTTCACTTTATTAGTAGTTTAGCTAATTCTAGATAGCCTCCTCATTTAATTACACATTTGTTTTCACTAGTGACCCTAGCATTCATTTAACATTTTAGATTTTATTGGGTAGTTAATAGCTTCATTTATTCTAGTTCATTTTTCTTTATTCACGCTTTCACTTGGCCAACTTTAGTCTTTACTCAATTCAATAGCTTTTTCAATGGTTAAGTATCTATGACTTAAATTTCATTGTGATTTCACCACTTTCTCTGAGGATGATACCTGTATTCACCATTTACGCACAACAACAGTGTTTACTTGTGGGTGAATAAGAGTTATAAATTATAAACATTTGTTTTCACAAGACCTTCTTTACGACCTATTGGATTGACAAAATTAGCTTGAGGAAGCTGAGAGCTGATTAATTTCCTAACTATCTCCTCCCCTTGTAAGTGAATCCAAATCCTCTGTTCCTCTTTCTCGTGTCCCCGTTCTATCCCTTATATTCTCTCATTGCCATGTGTAGCACTTAGCAAAGAAGTTGCTCCTAAATATAAAATAAACATAGCAACAGTCAACAAAACCACTGCTACTGTGGCGCCGAGGCAAAAGTCCTTGAGGACATGGGGAAAGAAGGGATTGCGGGGCAACATCTTAGGCCAACACTTGTCTTCAATGGCAAGTACGGACTTGCAATTCAAATTGGCCGCTCGATACGGCGTTGAAAATAGTCGATCCATCCGCACCCTTGGACACTCGTCAACGACGGCCAACATTTTTGGATATCTTGCGGAACTCCAAGCGGAAGTGCATCAGCGAATGAAGGCTGAGCCGCCGCATGATTAAGGATTGCTGCTGGAAGCATCGCCACTAGTAATAGCATCAAGAGAAATGTCGATCGGCTTCACGCCTTTGACACCGTGGTTGGGTTAGGCCTGATTGCAATTGAAGGATTCAGTTGGTTTTGGGTTTTGTTGCTTGAGGAAGAAAATCGTAGATGAGTACTCATCTATAGTTCATAAACAAGTTTTATGGTGCCCACATGTTGTAGCGATTCAATCCGTATTAACATTAAATATAAATATAAATAATAATAATCATTGACAAAGAAAAAAAGTTTCATAAAAATAAGAAAAAAAAAAGTAAGAATCGAGATAAAAAAAAATGTAAAGTTTTGGGGCAAAAAAAACTAACAAAAAGATTGTAAGTGTCAATGTATAAATCTCAGTGATTAAAATTTTCTTTTAGAAGAAAGAAATAATATGAAAAAATTGATAAAATAAGACAAAGAGTGAGATTTTAATGATAAAAAATTAGGTTTAATGATTGATACAAAAAAATAAAAAAAAATTGTCTTCAGACCAAGAGAACAAATGTAAAGATTTTAGGAATTAAAGACTTAATCATCAACTTAATAAAGAAAAAAAAATAAATGAAAAAATTAACTAAAAAAAATTAGCTCAAGCCATATAAAAAAATAGACAACTCTTATATAGTGATTAAAGTTTTGTTTTAAAAAATAAAAAAATAGCAACAAAAAAGGTTGAACAAAGTTATTATGGTTGATTAGAAAAAGAAAAGAAACAAAAAATGGTTTCCAAGATTTTGGTTTAGTAGATAATAAATTAAAAAAAAAAATAGTGGCCAAAAGAACAAATGGAAAAACCCTATTTATTAAGTTTTGGGATTAAAATGACCGACGAACAAAAATCAAGGATTACAATGGGAAAATGTATAAATTCATGTACTAAAAATGTTTTTGATAAAAAAGAAATATGAAATAGACTGAAATTATTAAAAATAACATCACAAGCCCTCGAGAAAGTAATTTCTATATGAAAAAAAGATTAAGTTTTAAAAAAAAATCAATCACATAAAAAAAAACAATAAAACACAAAAGCAAAAAAAGAACATAATGTTCATACACAATGATTTTCATTGTAGATGAACAGTAAAAAACACATCCTATTTTAGAATATAGTGAAGTTTTGATGACCACACTTTGTAGTTGGTATTTTTCTTCAATAAATTTAGCATGAAAATAATTTTTAATAATAAGAAATTAAAAATTTCTCACCAATAGATTCATATTAATCAATTGGAATTTTGGTTTTTTTCAATTTTTTGACTTTGGCTCTATTTATATTATATTTTTATCATCAAAATGATTAGTTGTGATTGAAATATAATATTGTGAAAGAAAACATTGTATGTGTTTTGAAACGATACATATTTCTTATGTTATAAAAAATAATTTACTAAAATTTTTCATGCCTTGTTAACTCAAAATCCAATTTTCAATATCAATGAAAAATTTATTTAGAAAAATTCACTTTCAATTTCAACAATAATGGACTAAATTATTTTAGCAAACCATAGACCTTAGAGGACATCATTGGTGCTACAAAACTTAATTATCAATAATAAAAAAATGACCAAAACATGAATGTATTTAATTTATGTCATCAATTAATGGTTTAACTATTAACTTAATAAAGATAAAAATAAAAAAAATTAATTAAGGTCGAATAAACCATAACCATTGTCAAAAGTCGGTAAACTATAATGATTAAGGTTTCATTTCAGAAAACAATAATAAAGGGTTTAATAATTTTCTTAATAAAGTTAAAAAATAATTTTGGCATTAATAATATAAGATAACATTGCACAATATACATGTAATAAGTTTTTCTGAAATTTTACATATTAATAAATCAGTGGTAAATTGGAACATTTCAAGAATCAAGCACCTATACATAATACAAATTGTACAGTATTTTAACTAATCAAAACTCAAAATTAAACTCATGTAAAGTGCTTGTGCATTATATAAATTGTGCATATGTTTCAATTTATCAAAACTTTGAATCTAACTTATCTAACTAAACCTTTGAATAAAATCACATAAAAGAAAAAGCTTTTGGTCTCTCATTTTCATTTAAGAATCTATCATTTTAAATTCAAACAAACCATATTTTATTTTCCTCTAAAAGTTTCCAACATATTGAAAAAGTTGGGGACTATTATGGCAGAATTGTTATATTAAGGACCAAAAGGGGGATTTGGGCATTCAACCTTTGAAATTTGGACAAATATACTCTCAGTCACTGTATTGTTGGTTTTGGAAAGCAGTGGTGGTCTCCAATTGTTATTATCTGGCAATCTTACCACTGTAAAAAAAATAGTCTTCACCCTATTTGGCAACAGATGGTGAAAGTTGGGGGTCATTCTAGCAGACCTGAAATACTCAAAGACTAAAATAGAGGTTTTACCATAAAATAGGAAAAGCCAAAAAATGAAAGCAGTAAAAGGGGTACTGTTGATGAACAGTAAAACCCCTTTCATATTTAGAAGATAGTATGACAATAGATGAGCGAAAGCATAGATATTGCATCTCAGACTAGGGCTGATCATTCGGTTTTTTCGGTTTAAACCGAACCGAATATTTCGGTTTTTTCGGTTTTCGGTTTATTATGATTAGAAACCGAATTAACCGAACTAAGCATCTCGACCGAAGTACAACCGAACCGAAATATTTTGTTCGGTTCGGTTTAAAACCGAAATAACCGAAAAAAATCATATCCAAACACAGTGATTCATTTGTGACATAGAGAAATGTATGTGGCTTAAACAACTACATAGCAAGAAATCATGGACTATTATGGGGTTTGTACTTTGATGGGGGGTGGAGGTGACTGACGGATCGACGGTTGCGTTCGACGGCGGGGAGAGGGCGTAGGGGAGTGGAGGGCGAGGGCAGATGGCGGGGGCTAGGGCGGAGGAGAGGTCAGACGGCGGGGGCAAAGGGGGGAGGGGAGTGGAAGGCGAGGGCAGACGGCGGGGGCGAGGCTGGAGGCGAGGCCGAAGACGGAAGTCGACGGCGGGGGAGAGGGCGTAGGGGGGTGGAGGCCGCGGGCAGATGGCGGGGGCTAGGGCGGAGGCGAGGTCAGATGGCGGGGGCAAGGGGGAGGGGAGTGGAAGGCGAGGGCAGATGGCGGAGGCGAGGGTGGAGGCGCGGCCGAAGAACGATGTCGAGCGGCGGGAGGAGGACAATGATTTCATTGATTTGTGATGGCAGAACCCCAAAAAAGCCATCAATCTTCTTCCTACCTTCCACTCAAACCCTCCTCCTTTTAAACCTGTCATCTGGCCCACTAAAACCTCAAATATGCTATAAAGAAATTTCAGTTTTTTCGGTTACCGAAATAATCGACACTCAGAACCGAAACCGAACCGAAACCGATATTCTCTCTATTCGGTTTCAACCGAACCGAACCGAAAAACCGAAATAACCAAACCGAATTTCTAAATTTTTTCGGTTTTTTCGGTTTTAACCGAATAGTGATCACCCCTATCTCAGACACAGATTTGTTGGCCAAAAAAGGCATGCATAGGGTGGTCCTTCTGGTAGTTTGGTGGAAGTTGTGCAAAGTCAGTGGTTTTGCTGATTGTCGCTCTATTTATTTTGTATTTAGGAGCAGCTTCTTCGCAAAGTGCGACACATGGCAAATGAGAGAGGGTAGGGGTAGATAGTGGTAGGAACCGGGTCGGACCGGCCGGGCCTGGGCCTGGGTTCTGAGGACCGGGCACGGCCCGGTTGTCGACAGGGCGGTCTCGGGGTGGGTTTTGTTTTGTTTTATTTGTTAAAAAAAAAAATATATATAAAAAAATAAAAAAATTATTAATTATATAAGTCATAAATATTTTTAAGAAAAAACACCACATCCGGTGTAAATTTTATTGAGTTAAAAAGCCAAATGGCACTTACAAATAATCGGAACGTGCCTTACATTTTGAAATGGCAAAAATGTTCCGGAAATGATAAATAATATAAACCTATGATTTGTACTGAACAGCATAATCAGATCAAATACAAACTACATGTATGATTGAAAAAAAAAATTCAACTCTCGGTATCGGATATTACCTCTTCATCCGAACTCTTTTGGTATTGATGCCAGAGTGCTGCGAGGCCCTAATCTCGGTTGCAGACGCATACTTCTACCGCGTCGGGTGTCAATCTTGAGCGTTTTTCTATTATCACCTGTTTTCCGACACTAAACGCTGCCTTGGATGAGACGGTCGATACTGGAACAGCAAGAATCTCTTGTGCGATTATCGACAAGATCGGAAATCTTGATCTTTTTTGTTTCCACCACTCCAAGATGTCGAGGTCGCTTGTCTCGAACGATGTGTTGAGATAGTCATCGATCTCAGCTAATCCCGATGTCATCGGTCAAGGTCGTTTGAGCATTTGGAGTGCCGTGTTGAATCTTGAGGAGATTGATCTCCTTGGAGGCTCGGTTTGAGGAGCTTTGGATCTTACATAATCCGAATGCCGCTCACAATATAACTTGTATAAAGCATGGAAGTACTCGGAAGCAGAAGCATACATAGCCAAAACATTTATATGAGACATTTCTAAATAAGTATGAAAAATTCCTTCAAGCAGTGTTGTTGTGCCCGTTATTTTTACATACGGGTTAAGTAAAGAAGCGACTAAAAAGATAGGTGGAATGTTTGAGAAATATTGAAGCCACTTAGCCCGCATGGCTTCAACAGTCGGTTTTAACAACTCATCAATTTTAAATTGATGTAAAGCATATGTGATGTTCACTAAATGAAACAAAACTTGATGACTTGTTGGGTAGTAAACACCAGAGAAAAATTCAGTTGCCTCGTAAAAAAACTTAAGCAATTCACCGGTTTTGGAACATTTCTCCCAAATTTCAGTCGTAAGAAATTCAGAACCCATTTTTAAATTCATGAAATGTGACAACAAATTTGCATACGGTAATGCATCTTGCAACATAAAAAATGTGGAGTTCCAGCGGGTTGGGCAATCCAATTTAAACCGTTTCCAAGAAAATGGTTTTTGATTTTCAATACAAAAGCTTTTAAATTCACGAAAAATAGTTGGTCTAGACATCAAATATTTTAATGAGTTTCGAATAGGCAAAATCTCATTTTGGAGAACTTCTAAACCCTTTTGCACACAAATGTTTAAAATATGACACATGCATCTAACATGAAAAAATGCACCGTTGAGCAGTGGTTTTAAGTTTTGACTCAAAAGGAGAGTGGCAACATCATTATTTGAAGCATTATCAAATGAAATGCACAGAACTTTATCAGTACAAAAATAATCACGTAAAGTTTCTAAGATACAATTAAATATTTGAAAACCAGTATGATCTGTTTCAATAACCTTAAATGACAAAATTCGTTTTTGCATTATCCAATCAGAATCAATCCAATGAGAAGTAACACAATAGAATGATTGACCTATAGGTGATGTCCACATATCAGAAGTAAATGCCACACAATGATCAAGAGCAGAAAAATATGCTTGCAAATCTGATTTTCCGGCTTCAAATTGTCTAAAGCTTTCTTTTCTAGCAGTTTTCCTAGATACTTTTCTAAATGCAAGATTTAATTGTGATTTTATCCAAGATTCTAGGTGGACATCTTCAGCTTGTGAAAAAGGTTTTTCGGTAAGCATCATCCAATTTACCATACATTCTCTACAAGATTGTTGGTTAAAACGAAATATACCTGGTCCACCGGCGCCGGTTGTAGACCCAAGTTGTGTTTGTCCTCCAGAACTAGTCCCGGTACTAGGGAGGACGTTAGCATGTTGATTTTCAATATGCCGCTTCAGCGTTCCAGTGTCGGAATTCTTTCTATGCACAATTTTTTCTTGCAATGTTTGCATTTTCCATACCTCGATTCCTCTTCGTTTATGAGTTCATAATGCTCCCAAACCCAAGCAGTTAGTCTCGTGGATTTACCTTATGCTTGAGTTTGCTCCACGCCGGGTTCATGACTTGTAGGCGTCGGTTCTGTTGACGGATTCCTGAATGCCATTGCATCCAACTCTTCCACTTCATCATCGGATAATTGATCGTCGAGACCCAAATTGTAATTCGTCATATCGATTCCGGCATCATTGTTGTGAAACTCTTGAATTGAAATGCCTTTATCGGCGGGCCGAGATCGACGACGGAACAAGGCTTGGAGGCCGGTGTTGCGGGAAGATGAACTATCTGTTGAATTGCCCTTTCCTTTTGAAGCCATGCCTTACGTATTAATAGTAGTGATTAATGCAAAATCAAGAAAGGATTATGAAAATATTAGGGAGAGATTAGTAAGAAATATAAAAGAGATTAAGAAAATAAGGAGAATGGTTGAGAGAATATAGTAGATGAAGAAGAGAGATTGAGTGATTGTGTGAGGATTGAGTGAAAATGGCATTGGTATTTATAGGGGGAGGGGAAAAATTAGTTTGACCAAAAAGTCATTGAAATTTAGTTGTTGGGAGGGGCAAAAATGAAACTTTGGGGGTTGAAATGGAGTAGAAAGCTGTTGGAGGGCATGCTGTGTAATTAGCCATTTTAAAAAAAAAATCGCAGGTATGCAGCAGGGAGCCGTTGCGGCGCATCGGCGGAGTGGGGAGGGTCGGTGGGGCGGGGCGGTCCGGTTTGGTCCAGTCTGGTCCGGTTTGGGGGATTTGATTGGTCCGAGCCGGTCTTTTTTGCATCTCCCTCATTCTATTGGGCCCATAATCGATCCATAATATTGCGGGCTTCTCCTATGGCGGTCCGGGGAGGGTTTGACCGGTCCGGGGTGGGTTTGACCAGTGGGGCGGTCCTAGTTCCGTCCGGACCAACCCGGCCCACCTCCCAGGGGAAGAGAGGGAACATGAGAAAGGGGGACATATGATTTGGATTCCTTATCAGCAGGTTTCCATACAAAAAGAAAAAAAAAACAGAAAAGAAAAGATGAGGATGACTTGAGCCGAGCAGTCGACGCAAGTGAGTAATTGTCGTCTGTCGCCCTAATCCGCGACAATTAAAACATTAAAAAGCCTTCAGATGACCGATGCTAGTCCGCCACATTTGAGCCGAACAAATTCGGCCCAATCGGGCTCTGTGAAGTAAAGCAGAATCATTATGGGACAATCTTATTAAATCCAGCTGACCCAAAGAAGAATTAAATGAAGCAGTAGGATTGAGTCCAGAAGCACCTCCGTAGCTTGGGTGTGGCCCGAACTGTATTGAGTGCTGCTATCACTTTCCTCTTTATTCTGCCCCAAATTCAGCTGTAGATCCAAACCGTCTGAGTCACTTTCAGAAGCAGTGTCTGGATTCACCCCTGAATCTGAGTTTGCTTGTTATGCCACCTGGCCTTCCTCCCCATCTCGTTGACCGAGCTGAGCAGCACCCAATCAGACCGGAGCCTGGTCAGCGTCCCCCTCATGTTGAACCTGTTGGTCCAACTGATTAATAAATTTTAACATAGCCTCAATAATTCTCTGTTCAGCATTGTCATCTGACGATGTTTGGTATTGCATTGCCTCCACTTCAAGTTTTCACAAGCGTCTGAAATGCGCCTGATTTTGGGCATGACTCTGAATCATTGTTGATCTTTCCAAGGGATACAAACCCTGTATTTTTTTAGAGAAGCAAGGGGTGTAGTAATCCACTCGAATATGATCTAACTCTGCGAGTTGCATCCAACATAATTTCTCCTTAAGAGCTTCCGCAATCTAAGAAAAAGTCTTAGCACAATGCGATTTGGAGTGTCCCATACAGTCGCATTCCTTGCAAATCTAAATATCTTCTTATGTCTAAAAGAAATAAATAAAAGTTTACCATTGATAATCTCCAAGTAAAAGCCCAGAATCAGAGGTTCTCCTACATTTATAACTGATTTGAACCTTAAGTAGTTCCACCTGTGAGAGCTGTCATCATCCAGATCAAATTCCAGAGTCGGTCCCAAATGCTATGCTTTATCATGCACTGTTTCCAGATTCAGATACTGCAAAGGTAAACCATGCACTTGAACCCAAACGGCTTCCATCTGGAAATCGTGATCCTCAGCTCGAAGGAAAGGCCGCGTCTGCTGAACTAGCACTAGCGCTCCATCTATGTTCCATTGAGATTCTGACTCGACCTTTAGAGGATCTGCCCAGCTTTGGAATCGGATGAGGAATCGATTCCCACCAACGCCACCGAAAACCGTGACCCTATCTTATGTTTTCCAACTGTATTGTATGTATGATTGTATGAACCAAGGAGTAAACCTGCGATGATCAATGGCACTGATTAGCAACGATCTGTTCAAACACTCATTGGTCTGATCCAAGATATCTGTCCCGGTTGCAATAACAACCCCATCATCAGTACAGCTTCTAGCTTTGCCTCGAAATCAAAGACCAATGGAGATAGTGTATCAGTCTTGCACACTCGGATAGAAGGAGGTGCAAAGGCTATTCTAACCAATGGAGACTTAGTACTGCAGAGGGTCTGGGTCATTTATGTGTAGACTTGTCTGTACTTCTGGTTTGATGTTGATCGTAAGTGACTTGTGATCTACATGACTTGTGATCCACCCTTCCAGCCACAGTAACATTACCATTTAATTTGAGTGTGATTTCACGTTCTACAACCTCATTTTATCTCAAATTTTGCAGAAACCAACCTTTTAGTATAACAAATTGGTTTAAAACCAGAAATTTCAACTTACAAATTGTCTTCCAAGATTTTGAAGCAAATCTTCTTTTCTGCGGGTTACACTTGTTGGCTATATCCTGTTGAATCAAATACTTCTGCAAGCTTCTCTCATAAAGGCTATATGATGGAGTATGTGATAATTTCTTCTCCCAGTCCAGAATTGTCATGTATTTCAGTGATCAACAAGTTCATATGTACTCGTTATAATGGTGTAGGAACATGATTTTAAAGGTACTGCAGTTGTGTAAGGACAACTGCCAAGTGGTCTTGTTTAATTTGCTGGCATGTGTTGGCCTAGATAATATATTTTCAAATATTTGACATAGATGTGCATGTACCTGCACTGTGATTGATAAACGTGGCCGTATTATATTATGAATTCATGCTAAGCCGGATATGTATCATTGTAATGAAAGAATCATTTAAATCATGTCTATCAGTATATTATGTATATTTAGAGTGAGGATCAGCTGATGAACCTCAGTGCTCCTCTGTAGCCATGTAGTGGTGCGGAAGGTTGAGAAGTTTGCTGACTCAGATTCATCTGGATTAATGTCTTTGAGGTCAGATTTTTCACCATTAGTGTAATTTTCGCCCCTTTTCTTCCTTTTTCTTTTGAATTTTTTTATTCTTTCTTAAAAAATTCCTTTGTAATTTCTGGATTGTAAATATTGAAAGAAAAAAAGAACAAAAGTAACAAGAACAATAAGATACCTTATTCAGTTTATACCTGGTAATATATTATATGGGTAATGGGCTGTGCTTATAGGGAGGATATAGATACTGAAACATAAGGAAAGGTTAAGGTTTTATTTAATGGTTCAGCTAAAATTTAAGCGGAGGTTTGTCTATGCATGACCATTAGATTAAGCCTCTTCCTCCCTCATTTCTATCCTCACAGCCTTAAGAGTACCATATGAAGGGACTGTGAAACTTGATTCTTTTGACTGAAAGAAATGGGAGGCCCTGGCAAGTCAGGCCTTCCTTAGTTGTGCTGGCTTTATGAGCTTCTTATGTTTTGAAGGAGTGGGAGTTTTATATCCTTGTTGAAGATACATGCTTAAATACTTGAAGCCTTTTGTTTAAATTGGAGTAGGCTCTTTGCATTTGACAAGAAATATCCTGTCACTACCACCTCTAGTGCATTTGACAAGAAATGACCTGTCACTACCACCTCTAGTAGCAACAATTTGATAGCCTTGTTGAATGACATCACCAAATTGGAATCTATATAGCTACTTAATAATAGACTGTGGCATATCCATGCATGCTTACAATTATCATGTCTACGTTCATCTGTCTGCCTTTGTGTTATGATCTGTTAGGGCTCATGTTTCCTCTTCATGGTTTGGATTTGATGTTCTTGCACAGATGGAGTGCAGACACTAAGATCATATGACATCCTTATGGAAAGCAAGTGGGAAGACTCCACCAGTTGCACCAAAATCTGATGGTTAGGTACTATTCGTCACCAAAATGGATGACATTAGGATAGTATTATCTCACATGTACTTTGTATTACTATTATTAAGATTGTAAATTTGTGAAAATACATTCTGATACTGTATGCGTGTGTATGTGTAAAATATTTTAGATTAATGGGAATAACTTATGTTTATGATTTTCAGAAGTGTATGGTATTACTTTGGATTAATGGGAACTAGTTCTGTTTCTAATTGTTGGAGTTGTATGGAATGGATGCGTATAGTGGAGGTTTGGTAACGAAATTGTGCTGGACAAGAGTTTTTGAAGTAGTGACAGCTATTAGTCACAAATTATCACTAAGTAGCGACGGCCACACGTCACTACTTACCATACATCACTAACTAGCGACGGTTACGTGGCACTAACTACAACTAACTAGTGACGGTTAAGCGTCACTAATTAGCGACGGCTACACGTCAAGCTAGCGATGGTTATGCGTCACTAATTAGCGACGGCTACGCATCACTAACTAGCAACGTCTATGCGTCACTAACTAGTGACAGTTATGCGTCACTAATTAGCGACGGTTACGCGTAACTAAGTAGCGACGGCTATGTGTCGCTAACGGGGCGGCGGACACCGATACTGGAAAATTTGTGACGATCTGTTTTGCGACGTTTAGCTGTCGCTAATTAGCGACAGTAACCGTCGCTAGAAAATTAGTGGCGAGTGAATTAGCGATGGGCGTTTTAGCGACGGTGTGCTGTTGCTATATCTAGCCGTCGCTAAATTCAGTTTTTCTAGTAGTGTTAATAAAAATCGGTAGTACAACTCATTGAGATGAATCAACAAATTCATAAACTTAACATTTCGAACAAAATTTTTAAGATATATTTAGCATCAATCGGTCCCTTATTTATTTTCTCAAATATTTTTCACGCAACGAACAATTTTTCCCCCCTTATTTTGGCATATGTCATATGATTTGTATTTATTCATACAATTAGTATTTAATTGTATGAATAATTTTTAAATATATATTTTTTAAAGAAATTTTTAGAAAATATTAATATAAATAAATTTAAATCAAAATTAAGTCAAAATTTTGAAATGGTACAAAAAATAGTATTTAATATGGGGTAAAATCCACCGGGGGTCACTTAGCTTATTTTTTTTTATCCTAAACGGGTACCTTACATTCAAATTGTCCTACCGAAGTATCTTACCTCTTATCGCGTGTCCTGTTTAACTACTTTCCGTTAATTTCAGAGTTATATCTAATGGAAATTGCTTATGTAGCATAAAAAAAATTAAAATAAATCATAAAATAACACTTATGGTCCTTTAATTTTTTTCTATCAACAATTCTAAACCCTAACATTTAAAATCTAACCCATCCCCTTCCTAAACCAAATGCACGCACGCACATCGCCGTGAGCCGCCTCCATCCTCCCTCTTCCCCTCTCCGCCTCCATTTCCCAGCTCTCCGCCACCCTCATCCGTTTCTCCCTCCGCCAACGGAATTTGGGATTTTTTTCATGCGGGATTGGCAACCCCATCGACGAACCCCCGCGATGATGACCCCGTCAACCCAAATCCCGGCACCCTCCGCCACGCCGTCATCCAGGACTAGCCGCTGTGGATAATCTTCAAACGAGACATGGTCATCACGCTGAAGCAGGAGCTAATCATGAACAGCTTCAAGACCATCGATGGCCGCGAAGCCAATGTCCACATCGCCAACGACGCCTGTATTACTATCGCTAAGCCCGTTGTTGCCGCTCGTGCTTACGAAACCGCCGTCTTCTATCTCCGATACCTCACTGGCAGCCTTAACTCACCAGAACTGCTCGATTCGGTACCAAAACGCCTCAATTCGGTCCCAGTACTTTCTTTCTCCACCGTGCAATTTTGCAATATCGATGATTAAATCGGGATTTGGGTTGATGGGGTCATCATCGCGGGGGTCCGTGACGACGTAATACTTGCTATCTCGGCCACCGACGGCGTTGCGGTCGAAGCCGATGGCGTAGTCGGCAAGGCGCTTGCGGCCGAGGTACCAGCGGTGGTCGCAGCGCCAGCAGTCGTCGATGGGGTTGCCAGTCCCGCATGAGAAAAATCCCAAATTCCGTTGGCGGAGGAAGAGACGGAGGAGAGGAGAGGAGGGTGGCGGAGAGAAGGGAAACGGAGGCGGAGAGGGGAGGAGGGAGGATGGAGGCGGCTCGCGGCGATGTGCATGCGTGCATTTGGTTTAGGAAGGAGATGGGTTAGATTTTAAATGTTAAGGTTTAGAATTGTTGATAGAAAAAAATTAAAGGACTATAAGTGTTATTTTACGATTTGTTTTAATTTTTTTTATGTCACGTAAGCAATTTCCGTTAAATATAACTCTGAAATTAACGGAAATTAGTTAAACAGGACACGCAATAAGAGATAAGGTACCTCAGTAGGACAATTTGAAGGTAAGGTACCCGTTTAGGACAAAAAAAATAAGATAGGTGACCCCCGGTGGATTTTACCCATTTAATATATACAAATCCATCCCGTCTAGTGGATGGATTAATCGTCTATTGTGGCAAAAAAATTACGATAGAAGGAATAAGCTAATAGTAGGGGGGACCGACTAGTCTGTATAAAAGCCAGCTAGTCTTTGCTTGTTTGCGACCATCACTTGGAAGCTGTTCTTTGCTTGACCTCGAACCCTTCATGGGTACCTATTCTTTGCTTGATTCTGCCATTAATTAATGGGTTCTGCTGGCTCTATATATAGAGCAAGCCGATTGGGACAACTTCAACCTGTTACAGAAACAATAATTTCCCAAACCGTGATCCTCTTTTCTAAATTCAACACCTGTCGTTCAACATTTGCTCTTGTTTTACTATAGAGATCAGCCCAAAAAAAAAAAATCCGTAGCTACGCAAACATGGCCGAGGCAGCTATTTCCAACATTTTGAAATTACTTGCCACCTTGGTAACCGAAGAAGCAACGTTCTTATGGGGTGTGGAGGGCCTAGTGAAGGAAATGCAAAGCGAGTTGGAATGGATCCAATGCTTCTTAAGTGATGCGGAGGCTCGACAAGCCGACGACCGGCGTGTCCACAAATGGGTTCTTGAGATCAGAGAAATTGCCTATGACATCGAGGATGTGATGGACACCTTCAGAGTCAAAATCGCATCCAGGAGAAAAGAAGGCTGCACGAATGCAATTAAACGATATGCTTGCATCTTCAAAGAAGCTGTCTGGCTCCACGTGGTAAGGTCTGAAATGGAGGACATCAGAAACAGGACAAAAAACTTGAACCAGCAACTAGATACTTACGGTGTAAAGCAGGTCAAGTTGGATGGAGAAAGCTCAAGTATGTCCCGGCCTCTACTTCAGAGGCAGCCTCATCTTATAGATGATGTTATTGGACTGGAGACTGTGATCAAAGAGTTGGTATGTGCATTGGAAGATGAAGATGTTCAAGCTGTTTCTCTATATGGCATGGGCGGGATTGGAAAGACCACTTTGGCTAAGAAAGTTTACCAACACCAAAGAGTCAAGAGTTATTTCCAGCACTCTGTCTGGATCAATGTTTCTCAACAATGCGATCAGAGAGCTGTGTGGGGTAAGATATTGTCTTCCCTTGAACCTGGATTTGATTATAAAACAAAAGATGTTCAAGAGCTCACAGCACAACTACATAGTCTCTTGCAAAGAAAAAGATGCCTGGTGATTCTTGACGATGTATGGAGCACTAGAGATTTAGAGAGCTTAAAACCGGGCTTTCCGTTGGATTTGGAAGATACCCAAAGCAAGTTCATTCTTACTTCTCGTAACAAAGAGGTGGCTTTGGGCATCACCCGAAGAGTTCGTGTTCATGAACTGCAATGCTTAAATGATGGAGATAGCTGGAAGTTATTTCAAATGGTTGCTTTTTCTCGAAGAAAATTTACAGGTAATGTGCCTTATTTCCATTCTTTATCAACTACTGTGATAATTACTTTTTTTTACCATATTTTGAAATTAACACTTTCAACTCGTTGGTATATATATGCCCAAAACCATTTAGTATTAAGTCAAATCAAAAGTAAATCAAAATTTAGGCTTGTAGTAGAGCCTTCTGAACCAACTCAAGCTTTACATCACCTTCGCCCCATTACAGCTTTTTTAAGGATTATGTTTTGGTATTGTATGATTTTATTTTATAGACAATATATCAAGTTTTTCTACTATTTTCTTATAGGATCATTAACCCCTAAACATCTTTTTCTTTTTTTATTTATTTATTTTAACTGACTATCCAAAAATACATGTAATAATATTGTTCTAAAGTATCGAATAATTACTATGTCCATCGCATAGTCTTTGTTACTTTAGGAATTTTTAAAATCGAGTTTACCATATATCTTTTTCATAATGAAACATAAAAAAAAAATTTAGATACAAATGATACATCAAATCTAGTTCGTAAATAGTTTTTCAAAAAAAAAATATTCAACAATAATTAATGTAAGAAGTAATCAGTAAAATTCAATTTTAAAAGTCAAAAAGTGACAAGGATTATGGAACGAGAGATTATAAACTAAACTGATGTAACAAAGTACCACTAATAAAAAAATTGCATATCATGTTATCAATATCTTTTAGTTCTTGGAATTTTAATCAAACCTAAAGAAAAAGAACTCATACATTCTTAAAGTTTTGTCCTATCATACATTCCCAAATGCCATGATGATCGCATAAAAAGTTGGTCGAATAATTAGTTATATAAATCGTCTGATTACAAAAAAAAAAAGAAAAGAAAAATTAATAGCATGCTTGTATATATGAAATCATCTATATATAATAGAGAAGAATATGTACTGGTTGCATGAGAAAAATATGAAAGCTTGTGGGAATTGGAGTATTTTTAGATACAAGTCTAGAACGCGCAAGATACATCTTTTAAAAGGTTTTTCTTTTTTTTTTTTTTGCAAAAAAAATCATATGTAGATGAAACAGTGGATGGAAGAATAGAAGAAGTAGGGAAGAAAATTGTGAAATATGGTAAGGGGTTGCCGCTGGCTATCATCGCAATAGCAGGAACTTTGGCGGGAAAGAATTACACGTATCAGGATTGGAAGAAAGTACATGATAACATAAAATCATACTTCAGGAGGGGCAAAATGAATACAGTTTCGGATGCGATGGCCTTAAGCTATAATGATTTACCTTCCCATCTGAAACCTTGCTTTCTGTATTTGGCTCTTTTTCCAGAAGACTATGAGATTCCAGTAGGAAAGTTAATCCGCATGTGGGTGGCTGAAGGGTTCATTCCGCCTGAAGTTGAAGATCAGGCGGGAACAGAAACAATGGAGGATGTAGCAGAAAGTTACTTGATTGAACTGATAAAAAGGTGCATGGTTCAAGCATGGAAAATAGGAGCAAACTCCAAAGTTGTAACCTATCGGATGCATGATATTGTGAGAGAACACTGTTTGTTGAAAGCAAAGGAAGAAAATTTTGCATGTTTGTTGGAGGACATGGGCACCAACTATGGTTTTAATGCAGTAGTGGCTGACGGGACTATCCGGAGACTTGGCATAAATGCCTCCAACAATATTATTGGACCTATAAAGCATCCTCACATTAGGTCTCTCTTATTCTTCTGCCCACTATTGGATCTAGAAGAAGTCGGTGAAGAATCCTGTTTGATGAAGTGTGTCCAACAGGTGAATAATAACGTTATACTTTCTTGCGTGGCTAGATTGATCATCTTTTGCCTGGCTTTATGTGAAAAGCATCTGTCAATGTGACACTTGTTTGAAAATTGCAAGCAACTTAGAGTTTTGGAGTTGGAAGATGATGACTTCATAACATGCAGTATACCGAGAAAAATTGAAAACCCCATTCATCTCAGGTACCTTTCTTTCAATAGTCCAGGCGCATGTTGCAAACTGCCAACATCACTTGGGGAACTAAGGTTATTACAGACCTTGGATTTGGAGTCAGCTGATGAAATCCAAGTGCCAAATGTGATATGGAGGATGGAGAAATTGCGACATTTGTATCTTCCTGAAGTTTGCATTATCAAAACCAAGTTGAGGTTGAGCAACCTTAGAAATTTACAGACGTTGATCAATTTCCCCATCGGTAAGTGTGACGTGGGACAACTCTTCACACTCACAAATCTCAGGGAGCTTAGCATGATGCTCTTTCAGGATCCTATTAGCGATTCTCCGTGTTTCGTAAAATGCCTTTGTTGTTGTTGCCGTTGTGTAATTTCACGTGAAGCCAATCAAGTGCCCTTGGGAATTGATCAGGAATCAAAATCCAAGCTGGGAGAGTTACCCAAATTACATATTCTGAAACTTAAGGGAGCGGCTTTCCAAGGAAACAAATTGGTTTTCTCGAGTACAAGTTTTCAACAACTAGAGTCTTTGACTCTGGAATCATTGCCAGAATTGCAGGAGTTGGAAGTGGAACAAGGAGCCTTACCAAGTCTAGGCCATCTCCGGATTGATAAATGTGACAAAATGCAAACGGTTCCAGCTGTATTGAGCTCCAACTCCAATTTGTCCCTCGAACTTGGATAGATGCCAAATTTCAATCACTCAATGACATGAAGCTTCATCCATAACCAAAAAACACTAGAAATAATTTGTTGTATACTGTAAGTACCTATTCTTAGTTTCTGTGTATATGTGTGTGTATAGAAGTTGACCTTATGTTAACTGTTAGATCACAGAGATTCATGGCACTTGTGACACTATTGCATGTTGGAAGAAACTAGACTTTGTCTACTAAGGAAGTCTGAACCCATCATGGTAAACAAAACAAGAGAGGAGCTTTCCCAGCCATCGTCTTGAAAAATTGTAAATAATCAATTTTTTGTTGTGCACTTCTAGAAGTAACTCAGGATTATTAAAGTGAGAAAAATCAGCTTTGTGGCTCGATGTAATATTTCAACAGGGCAAATGTGCGTACCAAATGCAAGATTTGCTTGGAAGCATTCCAATTATGTCGCACATTGTGGGGAACTTCTCCAATCATTTTTCTGCTCTATCTTCCATGGCGTTCTGCAGCCCATCTCTTCTTACTTTTTGAAGATAAGGCTTGAGGCATATTACCATATCCGAAGAACCAAGACTGCACTTAAGACATCTTTGTTTTGAGTTGTATTTATCCTGGGTCCACTATCAACAACATAATCATTAATACTAGAAAATTTTGAGTCAGGACCTAGTAATTTGTTAGAATAGGATAAGAGCTCAGCATTTGTATAGAATCTGTATCTTCGAGAAGTTTCCAACTGCTGGATGTAATGTAAGAAAATATAGACAACTCATTTCCTTCTTCCCAGAATGAAAGAATCTAGCGTCAGCGGCTAAGAAATGGTGGACCCATCAGGATTTAGAAGAAAGGATAGAAACGGATCGAGGTACGTGTGACCTCGGATCTCCATTTCCGGCATGGCAAGCCCAAATGCATTATGTTTCCGCACTAATTCGCTAAATTGAGCGAATTCCTCAAACTTGGTAGCCCATAGCGTCTTAGTCCAACCTTTGGTTGCCGTTGGCGTGTTACCCTTGGTTGGACCAATGCTCCACACAGGCTTGTCTTCCTTCCCTCTCAGTCACATCGTAATCTGCTCTGTTTCCGATTGCTACTTTTAATTTTAACACCAAATTGGTGCCACTCCAAAAATCACTGCATCTTTTATCCCATTTCACTTGAATCCTAACAATGTTATTCTGCTAACCGGGCCACTGAAATTCTTTATTATTGATAGCTAAACCCCAAATTAAACTCAATTATTACCGAATTATCAGTTCCTAGACCTAATTAATAAATAAAGACCCAATAAAACCAATCATACTTAGAAAATAAGGCATGGGCCCACTAAGCCCACCTGTCAGCTATATATACAAGGTGTATCTCTCTCACTTCCTGGTGCTGATGGAAAAATTTACCCTTTGTTATTTTATTGTAATTTTTGTAATTATTTTTAGAGGTATTTTAATTCCTTAGTTTAAGAGTTATTTTTCGGTTTCGTAGGTTAATTAGAGTCCTTATCAATTATGGTATCAAATAGGATTTTTCTGGAGATCTTTTCTTAGAAAAAGATATCAATTAAGATTAGATTTTTTAGCTAGAGTTAATTTTGATTTTTCCTATTTTAGTTGGTTTATCACTTTAATATTTGCCTATATAAAAGGCTTGTGCATGTGTGCAAAAGAGATTACTTTTAATTAGTAGAATTGTTGGAATTTTCTCTTTAAATTTTGTATTTCTGGATTGAAAATTCTTATTTTATTTTGAGGGTATATGTGTTCTACTCCAATTCACGCATCTTGCTACATCAGGTAATATCAGAGCGGGTGGAATCACCACTTTCTCTTGGCAATTGACATAGTCGAAGAATCGGTGGTTCTTACGACATTGATCGGGGGATTGAAACCCTAAGGTCGAAATATTATAGGGTGCGTCAAGATCTTGGGAGCAATAGATTGATAGCAAATATCAACATTTCGATGAACACTCTGTAAATCGATTCGATGCTTGAAGTTTTCACGCAAACAAGAATCGAAGTAATGATAAGTTGCGAGTTCGGGAGGATGTTGCCCTCGACTAGCTTATTGGAAGATCCTTTCATGCCTATCAGCATAGGCGTCAGACTTACGTAGAGGAAGAGTCCTCATATGACATGACTATCCTATTAAATCAAGGCTGTATGTGGAGGATTCTGAGTCAGACGATAATGACTATCTCATTGAGCCTAAGTGACATGCCAGACATGGGTGGTGTGGCGGAACAGGGCCACAGTGCCCTAAATTGCTAACACTGGTAGGTTCTTCTGGAACTATGATCCCACTTAGGTTACAATAAGCTAGTTATTACTCGTGAAGTATCTTAAATCTTTACATACAACTAGTTACTTAGCCTACCCTGCATAAGAAATATGCATGCATTGTCCTGGCTATGCGATAACAATTAAATTAAAATATCATTGAAAACAATGTCGTGGTAGTTAGCAAAACATAATTTAAACAAGCCAAGACATAAAAACTTTAGTTGCTTTAACTACGAGTAACAACTATATGCATGCATCTCAAACTTATATGTACTAAAAAGTAACCCTAGTGTTATACACACCAATGGACACTAGTAGAGGCAATCTATGTATGAAATTACCATACATATAAAAGAAGCAGCTCATATCTACTAAGATCCATCCTTCGCTCTTCACCTAAGCAAGCTAGCTTCAAGTGACGAGCCACACTTTCATTGTACTTACGTAGCCTCAAACTGTAAGGCAAACACTTTGGTCAGTACTAACTTATGCCATAAGTAACTTAGAAACTTGGAGTTTCCTATTTAGAGAATACCTTTGAATCAATAAAACTTAGCATTAACAACTGCCCTTTACCAACTGTTAAGCCCGACTAGCCCACTTAATACCTGCACAACACTTAAGGGGTGAGTACTCTAAAGTACTTAGTAAGGGATTTAGTACCTGCAGGGGAAAACAATGCAAGCATACAAATATATGCATATATATATAAAATGCAAACAAAAGAAGCAAGCAAACAGCGTAAACAGAAATAAGAAAAGAACAACAAATAAATATGCAAATGATGGATGGAAGGGCGGATGGATTGATGGATGAAATATATGCATGCACACGTACCTCAGACTTCCTTACACCTATAGGTGCTAGACCCTCCATGAGCTATTACAGCTGGGGTACTTGGATACTAGCCCTCGTATCCTATGCTAGCACTTAACTAACCCCATGAAGTCCTCTTATGGGCGCCTTAGAGTATGTCATCACTTGGTCAAACCTTGCCCGCCTTGACGGGCTACTTAAAGTAAGTCACTGCTTACTCCCTCTTTACCCGTCTCTTCCTTTAACTTATTGTGCAGGGTAGTTGCCTTATGTGGTTCAACTTACCAAGCTCTTTGAGCTTAGCTTAGGGCTCCTTAGTGGCTTACTTATCAAACCATAAAGTTTGGTTGAGATCCTTTTAGGTTTCCTTTTTATTGCCCAAAGGTCTATGACCTTCCACTCGGCCAACAAAGAGTCTGAAATCTGCCTTAACCCTCTTAGTGCTGCCTTAGCAACTTAAGTACTTTAACTTCCTTAGCCAACATTCTTTACCCTACCTTAATCACACTACTTGGCTACCACTTAAATAATGCATAATTCCCAACTTAGGAATGAGTTCTATACCCAACTGAGGCTACGGAACATCTTAAATTAGCTTAGGGATGATAACCGAGAGTTTGAGACATCTTTAGGATGTCCCGAGCTTGAGGAACTAATGCCTAGACGGCACCGTCGGTGACACGTCGCCAAAGGCATCAATGCTCTAGAATCCTAACATCTAACGGCGACGCGTCATCGCCAACACGTCATCAATGCATTACAGCATTGCACGATAACATGCGAACTTGCACGAAACTTATTCAAATTTTCCCATCCTAAGGCCAATTCACATGGGTCTTGTTTCTATTTCATTCCCACTCATAATACTACGTTTCTATACATTATTTGAGCTTAATTAACTTAAATCCCTTACCTTAAATCATACTTAAAGCAGGAAACAAGCAATGAGCACATTCGAGCTCCAACAAGTTCCTTTGAGTTCCAAGTTTGAAATCAACCAAATTGGACACCAAGAGCACGAAGTTAAGACTATTTCTAACCATTTAACAAGTTTAGAACTAACCTATAAGGATCAAAGACATTTACCTTTGGGTTTGAACCAAAAACTTGTAAGAACAACTCTAAATGCACCAATTCCACAAAAAATGAGCTAAGGGCTTGTTGGGATGACTTTGGGACCTTTGATTTTCATAGAAACTTGAGTGATTTGGGAGGTTTAGAGGTAGAGAGCTGTGGCGGAAGGAGAGCTACGGAAATGATGGATGGGGGAGATGATGAATAGTTTTATCTCCTCTATTTATAACCAACTTAGCCCAACTCTCTTCCACTTGTCATCTTGGCCTTCAAACTTAACTTTGAATCACTTAGGCCACTTAAACACTCCCCAATCCATCACTCCTTGGTCCCAAAGGAAGGTTTTTCTTACCTAACCACTTTGCCCTTAAGTTACTTAAGCCATTATAAAACATAATAGCTCAATTTCTCACTTAGTGCATTTTTCACTCTTAACTTTTGCTTTTGGTTCAAATGGCTACAAACACTCTTGGTCTTAAATCAATTTGCTCAAAACACTTGCATGAACCTAATTTTACCAAAATTATGGTCATGCCACTGACTTGGGCTAAAATTACCATTTTACCCTTTTTGCCCCTTAAGTACCAATTACTATTTGGAACTCAATTTAACCTTACATAGCTTGCTTTTGATTACTTAATAAAACTTATCTGAGGGAAATAACTTAGCATTTACTTACCTCAACATTTAATGTAGAGGAAATACTATGAGACACTTTACAGGTGGTGGGCTAATGAGTTATTGAAGGTAGGCATCCTTTTTTTATGGATATTTAAATATAGAAGATTTTCAAGAATGGATTGTCGAAGTTAAAATTTTTTTTTAGTATAATATGGGGCCTGAAAGTAAAAAGGTGCATTATGTTGCTTGGAGATTAAAGAGATGAGCTTTAGCTTGGTGGGAGACACTATAGGTCAGAAGGTATCGTTAAGGGAAATATCCAATTGAAACATAACATCAGATGAATTAGTTGATATAGGAATATTTTCTTCCTTTAGAATGTGAGGAGATCTTGTGCCAAAAATATCACCATGTTGGATACTATAGTTGTGAGAATTACAACGGGAAAATTTATAAAGCTTATGTTGACAAGAGGAATTTAATTTTCAATGACTTTACATGTTGTGGTCTATGTAAAGAGGAGCAAGAAAATATTATTCGTGAGCTAGATGGAGAAGATGAAAATAATGAAAAAAAGTATGGAGTAAAATGTGAAAATCATTAATCATGAGCATTACAAGCCATGGAAATATCATGTGAGTGACACAATTGAAGATATGGCTAAAGAAAATGAGGAAATAAAAAACGGATGATGGAGAAGCAAAATTTGAATTTTCCAACAAGGAAAAGAAGCAATTGAAAGTGAAGAAATTGGGGGCAATTGAATTAATTGTCGATGAGGATCTTTCTAAGCCAAAATTCCTATTTGTACATTTTTTTGGCATTGAAGATTTTTCTCAAGCCAAAGCAACTTGATTTGTGTTTGGATAAGTTAGCAAATTGAAAAATATTCACATTATGTGGCGCATGTGAAAGTGGGAGGAGGTTTAATTCATTTCAACTATCATTTCATGTGGAATGGAAGAATTCAATTTCAACCGAGTAACTCGAGGGTGAGTTTTTTTCAAGGGGAGGAGAATGAGCAGACAGCAAAATTTATTCTATATTTTATGGGTAAATTACAATCTACTCATGAGGTTTAGATGAAATTACACTTTACCCCATCTTGTTTAAAAAATATACACTTTGCCCTCTGTCCTTTTAATGCAGTCCAACAATAACTTCTAAAATTTTAATTTAGACTATACGGTTGTCATCTTTAAGCAATTTCAATCTGTATGGTATTTTTTTATAATTAATTGACATTTAAATGATAGTGTTTTAAAACTTGAAAGAAATACAGAAAGAAAAAACTGATAATTTAAAATATCCATTAATCGTACAAAAAAATACCATACAAATTGAAATTACTGGACCATGACTACTGTAATATCTAAATTAAGATTTCAGAAGTTACTGTCAGACTGTATTAAAAAGGTATGACAAGATGTATATTTCTGAAACAAGAGAGGACAAAGTAGAATTTCACCTAAGTCTCAGGAGGTAAATTGTAATTATCCCTTATTTTATTTTAATTTTCATAATTATTTTTAGGGGTATTTTATTTTCTTAGTTTAAAAGTTCTTTTTTGGTTTAATAAGTTAATTAGAGTCTTTATCAATTATGGTATCAAATAAGGTTTTTCTAGAGATTTTTTCTTAGAAAAAGAAATCAATTAAGATTATTTTTCCTAACTAGAGTTAATTTAATAGATGTTTATATAAAGACTTGTGCATGTGTGCAAGAGAAATAACTTTTCATTAGTAGAATTGCTGTGATTTTCTATCTAAATTTTAAGTTTTTGGATTGAAACTTCTTATTTTATTTTGGGGTAAATTTGTGTTCTACGCTAATTCATGCATCGCACTACACCACTTTCTACTATATCCTGCACTCCAACTATACTAGCTTAGAGGGGTTTCCTTCTGAAGATACCCGGAGCGCTTCTACATCCCTCTTTATGTCTTTGTATACAGGCGCAGCCATGCAGACCCACGATTAAGAGTCTCTACTGTCTGTCCTGTAACACTGAGTAGTTTGACTATTAAATGGCGTCGTTTGTGAGAATAAAGCGGTCTCCCGATCATCTGTAAGCACAACATTTTCATTGTTCATTGATCACCGCCTACATGACGGCGGCGGCGAATTCCAGTTAGGGAGCAGCGGCTTCCAAGAGGCGGATCACGCAACGCTCCACTCTAAATCGGGCAGTGCTTGTTTTGCTAAATGGCCATGTTCTCCAACTTACTTTGATTTCCATTTTTGCTAAAATTATGGGACAAGAGTTTTGCTCTTTCGCTGGCTTTGATTGACAGGAGCTCATTCTGTTGCCGACCTCTCCCTCGGGATGCTCCTTGTGCTGGCGATGGTTTGTTGCTCACCCGGCCGCCACCGTCCTCAGCAGATCCGATCGATCTCCTTCCTCTTAGTATGGTGCAGTAGCCAGCGGCCAGGGGGAAGGACGGCTCCGCTGACCCAGATGGCCTCCGATCAGTAGCACTGCCAACAGCAATAGAATGGCCGCCGCCTCTACCAGTTCCACTGCGGCCAGATCGACCCGTCAGCCTGTTCCTCCGCCGATCACTCAAATGCCGCGGTTAGATCGTGGAGGAGAGGCCACACGCCAATTCCTGGTTCAAACATATCAATGTGAACGAACAGGCAGAGAAGCTGAGGAATCAGACCGGTGGACAGAGCTGAAAATTGAAGTTTTGAGGCCGAAGAGAGCCTGCTTTGACAGGGAATTGAGTTTGGATAAGGGCCTCTTCTCGATTTGGTGCTACTGGTTCTGATCCGATATTGAACAAGAGTTCGAAATCCAAAGAGCCATGGCCATGTGTGCCACAAAACAAATTGCCTGATGAAAAAAGAACGGGAAATAAAGTCTATATGCAGAAATGTTAAGCACTAGCGAGACTGGGGATCGTCACCGCAGGCAGCCCTTTGCTCGGGTAATCAACAGATAAACAAGGTAGGGACAAGAGAAAAACTACAGGTTGAAAACATGTGCATATATTGCATATGCAAATACCAGTAGAATTTTATATGTTCAAAGCTTGCAAGTGCAAGATGATTTTTTTTTTTTATTTCACATGTACCCTGGTATGCGCATAAAAATGCTTGAAAGACAATGAGGGCCGTGGTGCCCAGTTGGTGAAAATTGTTTGAGGTGCTCTGTTTTAAGCTTGTTACATTCTTCCCATATGTGAAAAATATTGGGTACACTAATCTATAATTCTTGGAGAAGAATTTGACCAAAATGACAGGAGGAGGAAACCCTGCAGTATTTATGTGGACACACTAACGGTGAAGAACAATCACACTTAATATTGCATAACAGAAAAAGAAATGGGGAATAGAGGAAGGGGCATAATGGCACAACTGTATTAGCTGGGGATCAAGAATTATTCTGATGGTCCAAACGAGGTCACAACAAACTGACCAGCCCTTGCTCCCAAGTAAAAAGTACAGATAACCACCGAGCATCTTGACTGGAGACTAGTGATCACGGCCCAAAAACATACAAATGTGAAGAAAGCTCTGTATGGGAGCTTCATTCACAGGACTGAGGTTACGAAAATACCTATGAGGTACCAAGCATCTATTTTTACATAATTATTTGGATCAACCACACGTGATCAATGCCTCGTTCCATCTGCAATGGATGCTTGTTAGATTTTTAGCCCTAGACACTAAATTATTACAGGTATTCTGATGTTGGCTTCATTATGCACCACCTGATTTCGTCTTCTCCATATAGCCCAGATCGTAGTAAAACAGACTTTGCCTCCCAAGTTTTTAAATGTACCCTGTTATATCGGGTATGGCTTGCTGCACTCAAAGACTTCATTGACATCACTTCCAGAAGCATTCCTGGTCTGCCACCAATTATCGATGTGATCCCAGATTGGCTTGGTAAAAATATAACGTACCGAACTATGATCCACCTATTCAATTGCTTCATTGTACAGTGGGCACACAATGCTGGTAACTGGAATTTCCCTTCGAAATAGATTAAATTTTGTCGGTATCTTTTGCTGCAACGCCTTCCACACAAAGACGTTAACTTTTTGTGGTACGAGCTTGTTCAACCTTGTTGGCTGAGAACCATCTATTGAAGAGCAACAGGCATCGTCGATCAACCGAGCCAAAACTTTCACTGTATATCTCCCATGTTGATCCGACTCCCATTTCCATGAATCTTTTCCATCAATGTTGACCTGCAAATTGTTAGTTGTATTTCTCACAGTTTCTAGTTCACCTAATTATCTCCCCCTTAATTGTCTAACCCAACTCCAATCCCATGACCAAACACATCTCCCTGCGAACCCCCATGCTCCCTCACCGAACACTTGCCCTTTTCATTTAAATAAACCAAACAGGAACACAAACTCTTTCAAACTTTTTTCTCTAGCACAAATGTCCTCCCAGAAACTAATATTCTCCCCATTTCCAACTACCCATTTGAAGGATCTAGTGAAAGGTACACCCAGTCCATCTATTTCAAGCCTAGCCTTAAAAATATTACCCCAAACACCACCTGGACAACTATATTCATCACTCACATCTAGACAGCAACTCTCTCCATATATACTTTTGATCACTTTTACCCAAAGAGACTCCTCCTCAATCCCCCAAACTCCTTTTGTGACACTATTTTATCCCAAGCCACCCATGCCAAACATTTTCCCTCCCCATTACCTTCCAAAAGAATTGCAACCTTTAACTCTCAAGTGCTTTTATAATGTTCACCGGCACACTAAACATTGAGAAGAAATAGAAAGAAATATCAAATTTATCATTAATGTTTTGGGTTGGGAGCAGAAATGTCACTATAGTCTTTTTAGGCTCAATCTCCCACAAATGTTTTAAAATGAGCCGGATATGCAATTAAAGTTTCAAATTAAAAGTGGATATGCAACTGTCCGCTAGAAAACTAACGGAAATAAAGTCTTTAGCTAACAAAAAATGTTAAAAATAACAAGTTTTGAAATTTTAGAGTGGTAATGTAATTTTTAACAAATTTCAAATACATTTTGTACTTAGACTATCTCTCTCTCGAATGCCAGTGAGAAGATTAGACAGCAAAGACTGAGGGAGGGTAATGACAGGGTTGAGGCATTGTTGACGGAGGCAGCGTCAGGGCTGAAATTCTGATGGCGGATATTAGACTCTCTTTTGACAAAAATATCAAAGGTCCTGATATTTTTTGAAAGATGCATAATAATCTCAAGATTTCAAAATTTACTATTTTTATTTTCTAATCAGCAGTGACATATTCGAACCATTTTAAAACATTAGTGCTAGATTGGGAAAAAAATCATAGTTATATATCCGCTCCATACCAAAACATTAGTGACATATTTGATATCTCTGCCGAAGAAATATAAGGCTAAGCTTCCAAGGAAAAATTTTATCAATGTCAATTTTCCACATACCGACAACATCCTTGCCTTGGAAGCACTAAGCTTTGTATTGAACCTTTTTATAACCTCCTTCCAAGAATTGATGATGTTCATATTGGAACCAACCGGCAAGCCAAGATAAGTGAACAGACATTTACAAGCACAATAATTAATGGAATAGGCCGAATTATCTACTGCCTCATGACTTTGAACTAGGTTAATTCTTTTAAACTTGCATGTAGAGCAATTAAAGTTTAGGTGACATAAGTTTGTAATATCCTTGATTCTTATTCTTCACATGTTCAAGGGAAGTAGCATAGCGTAACTTAGAGGAAAACCATCTTCCTAAACTTTGTAGAACTCCTTTACTAAAGTAAAAATGTTGGGAAGCTCTTTTATTTTAACAAATGACTTCTTTAAGTCTTAAAAACTAAGGTGATTTAGATAAAGTATTTTATATTAAACTTGAAACTAAAATCACGTGGTCTATAACAAAAAATTAGAATGAGCTTAATTACGTGAAAAAGCTAATCTAAAATCTAAAGTCTATAATATGTCTATAATACATATATAGAATTGGGCGTTATCTATAATAAATTTAGAAGTAATTTTGCATTTCTAATAAGTTTACTCTTGAGTGACTCTTCTTGTAAATGATAAAATATTTAAATTTCATGTTACATTTTTTTTTCCAAGTCTTTTATAATATGGAAGGCAACAATTTTCGGGTATTTAAGAATAAAGAGGGCAACTCTTTTGCCATCAATTTGTTATTCCGGCATGGCAAAGTTTGAACTTCTAGAAAGTTGTAACTTTCCGTATGTATATACTCCATTAATTAACAATGTTATGAAGGATTTAAACATTGACGCTTCTTTTTATATAAAATCTTGCCTAAGCGATAAAGTTGAGTTTGGGGAAGCTTAAGCACCATCATTCAGAAATTATTGGACGGATCTTTATCAAACCCCAAATTTGCAATATCTTTCAATTTCTCTTCAAATCAATGCTAGATTCACTAGTAGCTAGAGTTAATTTAATAATTGCTAAACAAGCGATCTAATTAATCTTAACTGCTAAATAACCTAAGACAAGCGCTTTGATTTAATTTAATAATTGCGTTAAAAATTAGAGAGATCGATGAAACTAAATAACACAAACACAAGCGACTGCATTTAATTTAGTTGGGTGTTCTCTCTAAAACCTAATGATTTCTAACGCAGTAAATTACTAAACCTCAGTTGCTTCATAAATTAGAAAAACCAAACAACTATGGATTTGATTTCTAACCTAACAGTAGATTAAATTCGAATAACAAATAATAGGTCTCCTAGCATATAAACTAAACAATCATGAAATTAATCATAGAACAACATCCAATATTCAAAATATTAATTGAATGAATAAAAACAACTTTGATTTCACAGTGTTGAAGAATTTGAGGTTTTAGTCTCTTTCAACCAAGAATAAAAAGATCATTAAAAAGAAAAAAAACAAACAAGAAAAGAGACAGAGAGTTGGGGAAGAGAGAGGGGGAAGGAGGGGCGTCCAGCCGCTAGAGAGAGAGAGAGAGACACGAGCTACTGTGCTCCAATTCTAATAAAGCTAGCCTAGTGTGCTAAATTCACAAACTCTCTCTAAACTTTCTATATTTTCACAAAACTACCCTACACAAATAAAAAGATTCAAACTAACTAGAAGGTTTCAAAGTTGTGAACCAAGAAATGCTCCAGAACAGCAGCAGAAACTTTAAGCTGAAATTAGACCTTAATGAAAGCATTATCACTCAAAACTCCTCACGAAAGTTGTAAATATCTTTCTTAGCTTCGAAATGACACCTAAATCGCATAAATCGGACATCTACAGCCAAAGATATGCCCAAAATACTACAACTGCTTTCGAACCAGTGATGACGCGAAAATTGCGACTTTGAAGCTGAATTTGGCACTCTTAACGTGCAAACTTGGTTTCATGGTCTGCATATGATTTGTAGCTTCAGATGTTAGATTTCCAATGAATTAATAATCACTCAATTCCGAACTCTGTAGCTTAAGATATGATTTTTTTTATCGGAACATCACCAATCTGTCAAAATCCCGAAAGAATACAACCAAATTAAAACTTGTAAAATTGTGAATGAAATCCACTTTCAATCAATTGAGTCCATATATGATCTAAGTTATAAAACATATTGAAAAGAGATGTTGAAGGTTCAAAATACATTAAAACATACTAAATATGAGAGAAATAAATATAATAAATGTGAGTTTATTAAATTCCCCCACACTTAGCTTTTGCTTATCCTCGGGCAAAACTCAAAATAAAATAAATTTGGGAAAGATAAAAACATACTTTTGAGCTAAAGAGAACAAGATAATTTCACATCCAAGGGCCTTGAAAAACTTAACAAGTGGAATTAAGCACGCAATCTACTTGGCAATAGCAACTCAAAACTAAATAAGTTCTTGAACACAATTTCTTGACAAGCTAGTAATAATCACCGTTGAAAACCTGAGAAAAACATCAAAATTTTGCACCAAGTAAAGAGAACAAACCAAGCAGATAAGAACTCAAAAAGTACAACCAGTCTTACCACTAACCCATAGAAGATAATAAATCAATGGAGAATTTTTTTCTTCTTGTTCTGATATTACTTGATTTTTTTTTATTTTTTTCATTTTTTCTCATTTTATCTTTTTCTTATGTTCCGCTGCTAAGCGAGTGTATAATAGGGACTCTGCTATACCTAAGCTACTAACTCGACACAACTTCAAAGTGGTCTTTGACCATACTCATGCTTCCAGTACCTTTTCGAGCAATGATCGACTCTTACCTTAGGAGAAGACCCCTACATACTTCAACATCTAGAAACAGCGGAGTAGCAACTTTTTATTGATCAGAACACAACAATTCAAACATTTTTTTTTCTCAAGTGATTCAAATCATCTACCAACCGAATAAACCACATATCCAACTTAATAAGCTCATAATCTGACATGGTTTAAATCAATGTACTAAGCACACAAATTTAATGCAAAAATTAGCTTCTCAAGATAACCATCAACTAGCTTGATCAAAAATTGTAAAAATAATTTAAAAATAAAATTTAAGAGTTGAATAAAAACTAAAAAATTGATAACTTAATAATCAAGCCAGGCATTCAAGAACCAAAAAAATGAAATTATCCTAACAATTCATATCGATGCTCAAAAGTATGAATCTAAAAATTTAATTCAAAGATTTTGAAAACCAAGAAAATTAGGGGCCAAGCTACCCACTCCCCCACACTTAAATCGAACATTTTCCTCAATATTCATAATAAAAACACAGATGGGGAAAAGAAAATGTATCACCCTAAAAGGTAATTTCACAGTGATTCCCAGCCCTGAATTTGACTTTAGCTTGTTGCCCTATATGATTCACTTCACTTCCAGCCTAAAAAAAAATAAAAAATAAAAAATATACTACATGACCAAGAAAACCCGTTGTGAGAACAAAAAAACTTAAAAAAGAATAAAAGCTGTAAAATAAACAAAAAGAAATCCTAATTGTTCGTGGTACAAAATCACACTTGGGTTACCTCCCAAAAGCGCCTTTCTTTATTGTCTTTAGCTAGATAGTTCCTTCCTGTATTAACTAGGGTGTTTTGAGAATCCCTCATGAAAAGACTTCAACTTATGCATCTCAATATTGAATACTTTATCCGTTTTCAAACTTTTAAGCTCAACTGCACAATAAGTAGAAATATCAGTAATAACAAATGGTTCAATCCAATTAAGCTCAGACTTACCAGATAATACTTTCCATCTTTTTCTGTGTTTGCGCAACACCTTTTGCCCAACCACAAATGTTATCTCATGTTCTTGCTACAACTTGACATTTTCTTTCTTATCATTTTGTGCCAACTTTGCTTGGTTTTCAAACTTTATTCCTGATTCATTTTGCACCAAAGTATCAATTTTTTTAACAAAAAAAAAATAGAATTCTCCTTGTCAGTTTCCTTCAGTATGTCAAAAATATTGAACTGTGCAATTTTTTCATCAAATTCTATTATGAGAGTACCAGCATTCACATCAATCTTGGTCTTAGATGTCTTTAAAAATGGTCTTCCTAATAAAATAGAAGCAATTAGGTCACAATTCTCTATATCAAGCACATAAAAATCAGTGGAAAAAATTAAATCATTTACTTACACAAAAACATCCTCAACTATGCCCCTACGATAGGTATTCTATTTATCAGCTAGTTGCATCATAACATCAGTTTCATTCAAAGGTCCAAGTTTCAAAGGAGCATATATTGAATATGACATGACATTAATTGAGGCTCCAAATCTAACATAGCTTTTTCCACCTTAAAATTGCCTATTACACATGGTATAGTAAACTTATCAGAGTGCTCACACTTTTGAGGTAACTTCCTTTAAATTATCACTGACGCATTCTCACCAACTTTGATTGTCTTATCAGTCGGCAACTTCTTTTTGTTAGTGCACAGCTCCTTGAGAAATTTGGCATATAAAGGCACTCGCTTGATTGCATCCAGCAGTGGTATGTTGATTTCAACATTTCTAAAAATCTCAAGAATTTTCTGCTCTGTCTCTTCTTTCTTTGATTTTGCCTACCTGCTAGGAAAATGAGGTGGAATCAGATTTTTTGGTTTTGGAAAAATTGGCTCATTACTTACCTTCTTAGTTGGTGCACTAGAAGTTGATGGTTTTAGGCTATCTTGCTCCTTTTTAAGTGCTGTCACTTTTTATGTGGTGGTTTGCACCTGTTTACCGCTTTGAAGGGCCACGACATTAACATGCTTTCTCGGGTTGATTTCAACTTGAGATGGTAGTCTCCTTTTTTTAGCTTCAATTTTTTTAAATGAGAATGCTAGTTGTGAAATTTGGTTCCCTAAGTCTTTAATGATAGCCCTTGTTTCCTGTTCAAATATTTGGGTGTTAGTGGCTAAAGCTTTCACAATATCCTCTAAAGTCATACCTAAACTTGGTGCTTGGTTCTATGGTGGAGGAGCTGGTTTGTTGGAACCGGCAGATGGATACGATGGCTGGTTGTTTGGCTGCCCATATCTCAAATTTGGGTGGTCTCTCCAATCAGGGTTGTATTGATTGGCATAGGGGTCATACCTTCTTGGTTGGTTAACAAACCCGCTTACCACATTCACTTGAGGTGTTGTATCCTCTTGCAGTTGTGGGCACGAGTCAGTAAGCTGTTTTTGAGTATAGCAAATACCACAAACTCTAGAATTTTGGACCTGTCCCAAGGTAACTTGTCTAACAAGAGAGCTTAGTTTAGAAAGTTGAGCTTCAATACTAGAAGTTCCTACCTCATTCACCTTCTTCAGCACATGGTCTACCCGTGTCCCAAACTACTGCAAGTTGGTTGCCATTTTAGAAATCAGGCCTTTTGCTTCTTTGGGCGTCTTTTCTACAAGTACTCCTCCACTTGCAGCATCCAACATACTTTGATCTATGAACAATAGCCATTCATAGAAGTATTGCAGCAATAGTTGATCAGAAATTTGTTGATGTGGGCAGCTCGCATATAGCTGGTTGAATTTCTCCCAGTACTCGTAGAGACTTTCTTCGTTGTGTTGCCGAATCTGGCCGATTTTCTTTCTAATCGTTCCAGCCCTTGAAGCTGGAACTTCTCCAAAAATTTTCTTTTCAGGTCATTCCAAGTTTTGATCGAACGAGAGGGAAGGTAGTACAGGCAGTTCTTTGCCTTGTCCGCCAAACAGAATGGGAAAGATCTTAGCTTAGATTGTTCATCTATAACTCTTTGTGTTTTCATGGTCAAGCAAACTACATGAAATTCCTTCAAGTGTTTGTGGCGGTCCTCGCCTGCGAGACCACGAAAAGTAGGCAATAAATGAATTAATCGAGATTTTAATTCAAATGCTACCTCAATATCAGGAAAATTGATGCATAAGGTTTGTTGGACAATGTCGGGACTTGCCAACTCCCTTAGTGTTCTTTGTGCCGCCATCTCTACAGTAATAACTGCTCTTCGCTTTCTAAGTTGCTGTTTGCAGGTGTTGAAGCTATAAAATTGACCGCTTGCCTCTTTGTTTTCTTGTTTGCCTTTGCTGTCTTCATGATAGCTGGTCAACCACTAATTCACCTGTACTAGAAGATCTTGACATAAGTCAGTTTACTGAGAAAGAAAGAAAGGAAAATAAATAAATAAGTAAAAAGAAAACTTTAACAGAAAAAGAAATTTCCCCAGCAACATCGCCAAATTTTTGATCAGTCGTTGAAACTGCAAAAAATAATTCTGGTATCACAAACAACTCAAAATAAATAAATTTGTAGTATAGCAGTGAAAACCAGGTTGAATCCTAAAGAAAATTTTTATTTAAAAGCTTCCTTATAGAAAACTTAGAATAAAATATTGAGGGGATTGTTTGCAATAAAAAAAATGAAATAAAATAAACTAAATGATTAGAGAACAAAAATTAAGAAACCTATCAAATAAGAAACCAACAAAACAATTAAGAATTCAAACCTTGGCTTCAGTTAACATCCACCACCAAATCCCCACAACTGATTAACGATATATACATAGATCAATCAAAACTTTGAATATTCATTGTTTGAGCTATCTTCATACCCCTCCTTAGTCATAGTTGATCAAAAAATAAGCGATCTAATTAATCTTAATTGCTAAATAACCTAGGACAAACGCTTTTGATTTAATTTAACAATTGCGTTAAAAATTAAAGAGATCAATGAAACTAAATAACACAAACACAAGCGGCTGTATTTAATTTAGTTGAATGTTCTCCTTAAGACCTAATGATTTTTGATGCAGTAAATCACTAAAACTCAGTGGCTTCACAGATTAGAGAAACCAAACAATTACGAATTTGATTTCTAACCCAGCAGTAAATTGAATTCGAATAACAACTAGTAGTCCTCCTAGCATATAAACGAAACAATCATGAAATTAATCATAGAAGAACATCCAATACTCAAAATATTAATTAAATGAATAAAAACAACTTTGATCTCACAATGCTAAAGAATTCAAGGTTTCAGTCTCCTTTGACCAAGAATAAAAAGATCATTAAAAACAAAAAGAAAAAACAAACAAAGAAGAAAAGAGACAAATAGATTGGGAAAGAGAGAGAGAGAACGAGGGGGCATCCAGCGGCTAGAGAGAGAGAGAGCCACGAGCTGCTGTGCTCCAATTCTAATAAAGCTAACCTAGTGTGCTAAATTTACAAACTCTTCCTAAACTTTCTCTATTTTTACAAAAGTACCCTACACAAATAAAAAGATTCAAACTAACTAGAATGTTTCAAAGTTGTGAACCAAGAAATGCTCCATAACAGCAGCAGAAACTTCAAGCTGAAATTAGACCTTGATGAAGGCATTATCACTCAAAATGCAAAGCATGAAAGTCGTATATCTCTTTCTTAGCTTCAAAATGACATGTAAATTATATAAAACGGACATCTACAGTCAAAAATATGCCTAAAATACCACAACTTCTTTCGAACAAGCGATGACGCACAAATTGCGACTTCAAAGCTGAGTTTGACCCTCTTAACGTGCAAATTGGGTTTCATGGTCTGCATATGATTTGTAACTCCAGATGTTAGCTTTCTAATGAGTAATAACTAGCTAATTATAACCTAAGGGTAATCATAGTTCCCAAAGAGCCTGCCAGTGTTATTAAATCAGGGCATTAGGGCCCTGTTCTGCGACACTAACACCGGGCCTAACAACTAGCGGATAGTTGTGGGCTAAGTTTCCTGTTTTTGCCGGTACTTATTCTTTGAAATCCTTGAGATTCTAAGTTTACTTATGATTTAAGCTTTGTCCTAACTAAGGTTGTGCCTTTACAGTATAAGGCCTAAGTGGTGGGCAAGGATAAGGAAGAGCTTGCACTTGGAGCTTGATAACTCAAATGTGGGGTTCAGGTAAAGGATCTTAGTTAAGAATTTTGTCTTGAATGAATATAGTACCTTGCGTACTAAGATGTTTCTTCTATTAGGATACATTGCAGTGTTAAACCGTTAAGTTACTTTTAGGAGTATGCTAGTGATGTTAAGTGTGCACAAACTATTGCTTGAAGTTGAAGTAACTAGTATTTCATTGTCTTGGCATAGTTTAAGTATTTTTTAATGCAATGCTTGAGCGATGTTTTTGAAATGGTTTACTTAATTGTTTGCATTGCTAGGACAAACGCATGCATATCTCCTTGCAGGGTAGACTAAGAAACTAGTTGCACATAAATTGTTTTAATTTACCCACAAGTAATGGTTAACCAATAGTAACTAAGTGGGATTCAGAGTCCCTATGAGGCTATAAGTTAAGTAAGTCGGGGCACTGAGACCCCGCTCTATGACAATATAAGCAACCCAATCAACTTGGGAACATTGAATAGTGCTAGCTCCTAAAATGTAAGACAAATGTCAAGTTTTTTAATAATATTTTTTAAAAAAAAATATACTTATTTCTCATCCATTTTAGAAAACCCTAATCCATAACTTAAAACCCTAAACCCTAATCCCTAGGCCCTAAACCCTAACCCATAAGCCTTAAAACCTAATCCATAACCCTAAACCTAATCCCTAATCTCTAATCCTATTCGTTATACCCTAACTCTAGCCTTAGCCTTAACCCTAACCTTAGCTATAACCCTAATCCTATACCCTATACCCTAACCATAACCCTATACCATATACCCTAACCCTAATCCTATAGCCTATACCCTACTCCTAATCCCTAATCTTATGCCCTAACTGGAATTCTATACCATATACCCTAAACCCCAATCGTCATCCTATACCTTATACCTTAACCCTAACCATAATAGTTAACCCTAATCCTATACCCTATACCCTAACCCTAATCCTATACCCTACACCCTACACCTTAACCCTAATTCTGTATCCTATACCCTAATCATAATTCCTAACCTTCTACCCAATACCCTAATCTAAATACCTAACCCTAATTTGTTTTTTTATTTGATTTTTGTTTATTTGTTGTTTTAGCCACAAATTAAGAGCCAATTTGTTTTCATTTAAATTAACTTAGTCTGATAACATATTTTTATTTTTATATTTTTTACCTATAACTAATTTTATTTAAAAACTAATATTATATAGGTGTAATAATGCATTGAATAATCATTTTTTATAATTTTATTAAATTTTTATGATTTTTAATGCCTAAAATTATAAAAATTCATAAAATTTTAACAAAATTATGAAAATTTATTTTCAAATGGATTATCACATCTACTTAAATATTGACTTTTAGATGAATTTGGTTCCAAGAAAAAAATAGGTAAAAATAAAAATAAATTATTTTGGATTAAATTGACTTAAGTTAAAACAAATTGACCCTAATTTAATAAAGTTGATAATACAAAGAATTATAATTTTAGGCTAGTTATCCAATTATTTAAATAATTTAATTTGCTTAATATTTTTAAGAAGTCAAAAATTTCTTAGCCATATTATGTGAAATTCATTCACATAATAGTATAGTGTCATTAAACACAATGCATGATGCCATTCACCACAACACTGACATCATTCTATGTGAAAGAAAGCTAGTGGCCTATAGTTACAAGACTATCTTAGCCCCCAAGCATTAGTTTTGAAGCTATAGCACTAAGCCAAAGTCTATTCCCAGCTGGGGCATTATTTCGGTGATAGAGTATCACGACTTTGTAAGCGTCTTGGGCATCATAATTGTGCCCTAATATTAATCATCTACATGAGGAACATAACATTTGTGGCTTGACATCTCCTTGTACCATCCTATGGAGGGGTTCTATAAACCAAAGAATCTTGTTATGACAGGGGCATTGGAAGTGTGTAACAAATAAATAGAAGTGAGAATTGAGACACATAAGATTTATGTGGTTTAGCTCTTCAACTCACCTACATCTACGAGAGAGAAATAATCATTAACGTCAACAAAATAATAAAAATTACTAAAGACTTCTACCATAGCCTTCACTTTTGGCATATGGTCTTATTCTCCATCTTTATTGATAACCCTCATATTTTATCCTTCATAAATTTGAATTTTCTCCCACATACATACATATCTGACATATATCTTTCGCATACAAACTAGACACAAGGCATATGCTTAAGTAATGTACCCCACTGCATAGTACACACGCACTCCTTCCACCATTTAGTAACTGAAAATGCCATTTTACATAGTGCATATTCTTGACATAACCCACACTTCTTTCTTCTAGGTGATGTAAAATACAAATACATATACATGATGCATAAAACATCAAATCCACTACTTGGAGTCCAAACACACCCTTCTATTCAGTGCACATTCTCACACAATGAACATGCCTTTTCTACAATTGGTGATGCCCAAGAACAAGTACACCTCAGTCTTTTGAAGAAGCCAATGTATAGACTTCATTCTTGACTAGCTCATCATGTGAAATTGCCTTAGCCTCTAAATGAATATTATATCAATATTTTACTTTGAATTCTATTTTCTATGTGAACACAAGAATCAAATTTTAACTTTCCCCATATAACTTCTAGCTAACTCATGCAAAAGTCATGATCCACACATCTTAACCTTGGTACTTCCATTAGTTCTTCTATTAAATCTAACGGAATCTTTGTAAAAGACAACAACTCTAGTTCTTGCAATTTTTTCATCATACTCACAATACCTTAAAACTTATGACTAAATAATGTTGCTATTGGCCTGAGTCATCTGATTATCTTCAGGCACCCATTTCACTACCAAACATAAAAAAACAAAGAAGTTTTTAAGAAAGACAAAGAAGCACACCTATCTTTTTCTAGTACCCTTAAGAAAGAAAAAATTCTAAAGGCTTCTATCTTTCCCTTGCGACCTTCACAAAGCCATGACCTTCCTACGTTGGAAATCTAGCAAATAAGACCCCATCCGGTCCACTTTTGGAGCCTGCAAGCATCACCGCTAATCTTTGTCTTCATCTAGTGCCATCACTGACAACCCCAATGCTTGTGGCCACAAGCCCCAATAAATAGTCCACCAGAATATAATTAGCCACCCTATAGTCCTTTACCACTAGCCTGAATACACTCACCCAAAAAATTCACAGCTCCAAGAAAGTGGGGGAATTGAAGGGAAAAAAACTATGAAAGATTTTGAGATCAAACCATCAATTCTATTCCCTGGCTCTTTGTCTTGGGAAAAAATTTCCTAAAAAAGCCAGGTTTCAGAAATTAATTGTTTATGGATGAAGTTACAATTCGGTAAAAAATATTCCCTTCACCTATATTCTTTGAAATGTTTGACTTTTTCAAATATTTTGACTTGAATTTATTTATATTATTATTTTTTATAAAAAGATTTTAAAAAATATTTAAAAACTATAGGTCTTTATTAATGATTTGTGTATAAAGGTTTTTCATTTATACACTAATGTCCGATTCTTTTTAACTTAAGTCAATTGACTTTGAAATGACTTATTTTTATTCTTACATCATTTTTATCTGGAACTCATTTTAATTTAAAACCAATATTATGTAGTTACAATAATCCATTGAAAATACAATTTATGTAATCTTTCTAAATTTTTATGAATTTTTCTAATTTAATGAATTAAAAATAAAAATTCATGAATATTTAACAACATCATGAAAATTTATTTTCAAATGGATTATTACGTCTACATAATATTGGATTTTAAATGAAATTGGTTTCAAGTAAAAAAGATATAAAAGTAAAAATAAGTTAGTTGACTTAAGTTAAAATGAATTGGCCGTAAAATATTGAAAATACAAAAAAAATCATAAATTAATTTCTCAATAGTGAACTTTTCAAAGAAATTTGGACAGAGGAAGTAGCAGTTAAGGTATTCAATCCACAAGCTTCAAGATGCTATGAGCAGCACAAAAAAAATTATATGAATTAAATTTGGTATTTTCTACTAAGATTCCGTCAAACTTGGTAATAAAAATGAGGAGAATATTATAATTAGGACACATTATAGAAGGTAAGGGATTTTATAAGCACACAAAATAAAATAAGGAACTCGGAGGGGACTACTAATGAATTTTACTCATTTATTAAGTAAATCACTTCCATAAATTTTTATTTATTTATAAGATTTTGTTTCTTTTTTGTTTTGTACTCTATTTAAACTGTTTATATTTGCCAGTTAGAAATTAGATGTCTAAAAGAATTTGCAAATGGAAGGGTAATTTTCCTTCAAATTGCCACTCTAAGGTTTTAGAAACTTATAATTTTAATGGTTAATGGTTCCCAAATTGTAATTTAGTGGCATACAAGGTATGTGGAGATCTGTGCGTTGCGTAAGGAACATTCTGTAGTAACATTAGCTATAATAAAATCCAACTATAAATAATTATAAACACACAGAAGGGTTAACTGAAGATATGTTTATATATTGTCAAAAGAACATTAAAGATAGCAAACAAAAAATGATTAAAGCAATTTTTTTAACCAATTCAAATAAAACCATTAAGAGAAAGAAAAACTTTTGGTGCTTGTAGTGTTTGATAACATTGCATAATATATATGCATAAGGTTTTCCAGATTTTTACTCACTAACAAATTAGTGATAAAATGAAACCTTTTAAGAATTGTGCACTCATGCATAATACAAATTATCCACTTATTTCAACTAATTAAAACTCTAAATCAAACCTATGTAAAGTGCTATTGCATTATGAAAAGTGTGCGTTTATTTCAACTAATGAAAACTTTGAATCAAACTTATCTAATTAAAACTCTAAATTAATCTATGTAAAGGAAAATTTTTTTGATATTTAATATGGTTAATAAAACATGTCTCTCATTTCCATTTAAGGCTCTATCATTTTAAATTTAAATGAACCATCCAAAATTTCTTTCCCTTAAAAGTTTATGACAGGCCTTTGAACACTCAATGAAATGGTATGGGCTTTAACCTATCACATCCGTGACTAGGGTTGGAGACACCCCTTTCATTTTTCTTAAAATCCTTTGACTTTTGGTGTATACAAATATTCTGATTAGTACAAGAAAAAAAACGTTTATGACAGATCTGAAAGTTGGGGACCATTATGGCAGAGGTATTATATTGACGGACCAAAAGAGAGATTTGGCCATTATCTTCCGAGGAATACTGTTCATGCAACTTTAAAACGATGTCGTTTCCTATGGTGTCTTGGTGTGGTTGCTGTCTCGATTCCAAGTGGCGTCGTTCACCCTGCTGCACTGGTGTTATAGCTGTCTTCCTTGGTCCCATCGAAGAAATCCTCGAATCCCTCTCTCGCTTCTGAATCGCCGAGGCGCCAATCCCAATCTCAAATCGGCCACCATCCTCAGCTTTGGCTCTCAGTCAGAAGGCACGTTGCTCGGATATAGCTCCCGGCGCCCGATCGTCCGCATTCTTTGCCCACCAAAGTTTGCTCTTCGATTTAATCAGCGCCTGGAGGCGTGGAATGCAATTTCACAGTGGCCCCAGTTCCTTGCCGCTTTAGTAGTCGGCGCTCAATACTCGACCCACGTGGAGGATGAAGAGTATGCAGAAACCATGGTGACTTTCACGATGATGAACGAGATATAGGAGATGGCGTCGCGCATCGCCGATCTGTCGTCGATTTCCCCCAAGTCGACTTTGATTCCATCCACCTTCCTCCTGATGAGGACTTCGGCATATCAATCGGTTTGTTTGACTCTGTAGGCCCTAGAAATTTTGGAATGGATCGAATAGTTTGATTCATAATTGGGTAGAGTATCCAGGACAAAAAAATAAGTAGGGTACTCCCACTGCCATATTTAAACTCTGTATACGTTGTTCATTGGGTTGAGTTTGTTAACTTCACTGAGATAGTGTCAAAGCAGGCATCTGAACCAGGGAAGGGAACAACATTTGCGCTCACTGCCCTTAATGGAGATCCAGTTCCAGTATAAAGCAGCCATTGAGCTTGGATTACTTGGGTGCAGTTTTTCTCTTTAAAGAAAAACATGTCTCAAGTCAGTCTCTAGATGGTTTGCTGTTCCGACCTTTCAAATAACAATTCCTTGACCACATGGTTTTGCGACCTCCACTTTTAGAGTTTGCAGTAAGCAGTGTGCCTTCACCGGAACTGAGCAGTGACCAAAACCAGGTGTCACTGCATATCGGCACATGTACATACATATAAATGTGTGGAAGGGCCAACAACAATAGGTAGCCTCTAGGTTTAGAAGTTCGTTCTTTAAAGTATTGCTCTTGTACTCGATGCAGGCTTGCCGAATCTGTCTGATCAATGGGAAGAACTTGGCCTTAGGCTGTGGGCATATGGTGAGTACATATCTGTATTTTGCTTCATTTAGTCAAAGATTTCCAATAAATGGTTTCTTGATGAGAATTATGGATTTCGAATTTAGACTTGTACAGAATGCGGATCAAGAGTTTCAAACTGTCCGATATGCCGTTAAACAATAACCAGTCGTCTCAGGTTGTAAGCTTAACTAACCAAATACGTTCTCGGAGGGTGAAGTTAATGGTGTTTCTTGGCCCCCGAGTCAATAGAAGACAACAGGGCCTTTGTCTGTTTGGTTTGAAATGAAACCAATTGTGCGTGAAATATTATGTCTCCTAATCTCACATATGAAATTACTAGTACTATATATCAAGGAGCATAGGCCAAAATACCGTTCATGAAAAAGTAACGTCTTACCTTTTGTTTTGTTTTGTTTTGTGTTTTTTTTTTGGCTTTTCCCCGGTTTATGGTAGACTTCTTTTTCGGTCCCAAGGTATGTTATTTCTAAACATTTGGTTCCCAAACTCCTCCATATGAAAATCGGGGCCCTAGTATGGTCCATTGTTATAGAGATGTCAACGTGCCTGGTTTGAGCTTCCCAATAAGCAAGTGAGTTTGTTAGTACCTGTCCCACAAATAGGCGAGTACTACTCGCCAACTCATATAAGACATATGTTTAATTTTGTAGACTTCTTTTTTATGTATTTATGCATATTTTCCAACGAATGTGTATATTTACAATTTGTAACTAAAAAAATTAAAAACTAAAGTAATATATGGTAATTTATGTTATTGTAATTTTATTTTGAAAGAAAGTCATGTTTTAAATATAAATATTAATTTTGAAGTGATACAAGTACAATAAGATAAAATTAATTAAACACGTACCCTCATTATGGATATACGAGTAGGGGCAGGCTTGGGGTTAAGCAGCCAAGTTTGGGAGGGTGGGGTATATAGTGTATTTGTTAATATCCTTGTATTGTGGTCACTGAAACCAAGGTCCTGATCATTAGATGAAGGAGTTTAGTGATTAAAGAGATCAAAGAATACACTTAGGAGTTGGATGAGCAATTTAACCATTCATCAGAAAAAAAAAAAAAAAGACTCAAAGCAGTATGAAACTTTTACCCGCTACAACGCATGGGGCTCGTTAACCTAGTATTAGTATCAAATTGGGATGGTAAACATTGATAGCATATTCCGTTGCTACCGTGAACCTCAACGGCAAATTTGATACTTGTTCCGCAAGCAAATAAGCACATGTCAGACACCCTGGGTTGAAACTGACTAAATTAGACCATTACTTTGCCTTGTTAACTGCTGAACTTAGGTCGGCGTTTGTCTGCGGCATGACTTTGAACTAGGTTAATACTTTTAAACTTGTATATAAAGGAATCAATTTTAGGTGACATAAGTTTGTAATATTCTTGATTCTTATTCTTTACATGTTGTTCAAGGGAAGTAGCATAGCCTAACTTAGAGGAAAACCATCTTCCTAAACTTTGTAAAATTCCTTTACTGAAGTAAAATTGTTGGGAAGCTCTTTTATTTTAATAAATGACTTCTTTAAGTCTTAAAAACTAAGGTGATGTAAATAAAGTATTTTATATTAAACTTGAAACTAAAATCATGTGTTATATAACAAAAAAAAAAATTTTGAATTAGCTTAAATTACGTGAAAATCTAATCTAAAATCTAAAGTCTATAATATGCCTATATATAATACAAATATAAAATTGGGCATAATCTATAATAAATTTAGAAGTAATTTTGCATTTGTAATAAGTTTACTCCTGGGTGACTCTTCTTGTAAATGATAAAATATTTCAATTTCACGTTACATTTAGCCCAAAAGGGGAAGTTTCTAGCTATAGATCTCTCCATATACGAATCTATGCATATATATATTGTCATTCGTGGAGGGAAAATTTGCAGACATACATGCACCAGAAATGAAGGGATTTTTTTTTTTTCAGATCTTTTATAATATGGAGGGCGACAATTTTTCAGGTCTTTAAGAATAAACAGAGTAACAGTTTTGCCATCAATTTGAACTTCTAGAAAGTTGGTAACTTTCAGTATGTATATTAATTTTCAGTTAACAATGATGAAGGATTTTAATATTGACGCTTCCCTTTATATAAAATCTTGCCTAAGCAACAAAATTGCAACTTCATTGAGTTTGGGGGAAGCTCAAGACCATTATTTAGAAATTGTTGGAGGGATTTTCAATATCTTACGATTTTCAATATCTTATATAAAATCAAACCTCAAATTTTCAATATCTTACAATTTCTCCTCAAACCAATGCCCGATTCACTTATAAAAAGGGAAATATGCTAATAAAAAGTGCATAGTTTAATAGTTGCACCACTTTAATTTTTAATGGACCCTTTATTCTTCATAACATATATTGGAACAAAAACAGCGAGTTCTTGCGGCCTCAAAAGACAAAACGTTCATCACTTTCTTCTTTTTTTAAATAAATTTTTATTGGCAAAACCTTCTTTTTGTTTTTTTATCTCTAAACTTTCATGTTTCATCCCAGCTAGATCTTAATTTTTTTTCCACTCTCATTTCTCTTCAAACAACATATACGAAAGTTTGAGGGTGAGTTGCGCTCAAAAAAAAGCTAAGGGGCAAATGGCTAAAACTTACACAACTTAAGCTGCTAGAACGAGACTTTGCCTTTATATATTTTATGTATATCACTTGCCGTCGATCTCCACAATTCCTTTTTTTTTTTTTTTATTTATAGAATCCCCGCAATTCCTAATCTCAGAAATCACATTCAAGTCATTCTACAAAGACTAGACAAATAAACAATACATTAAACAACTGTAGTAGTGTGTGATTTTGAATCAATATTTGTAAAATTAATTGATTTGTTTGTGGTATCTTAAGTCACACAAAACATCTCAAAAGCGGGATCAGGCATAGCAGGAAAACATCACTTTTTAAAACTTGAAAAAATTAAAATGTTGTAAAAATAAAAGTAGCATGAGAGTAACGACTTAGAATAAAAGGATTACGTGATTTAGGTGGTATCATGACAAATTTGCTATCATACTACCATTGTACAATAAGTGCGATATATGATTCAAAATTGAGAAAACATACCAAGAGCGGCACATTTTGCAATTTACCATGAAATATTGTGTAGGATCATAATATTTTGCACAATATTTCAACATTTTACAACTTGTCATGCATACTGTAGTCATACTAAAAAACATTACTTATGATACCACATATAATTACAGCCATATATGAATCCCTTTAAAAAAATTCCTGAATCTGCCACTACTTGAAACTTACTAGTAAAACGTAAAAATTCTTAGTTATTAAAAATTTGTTTAATTTTTTTTGTTAATAATATTTCACAAGATTAAGTGCAATAAACTACCCGAGAATCACAACTAAAAAGCTTTTTGGTAATTTAACGTACGTGAAAATAAATTTAACATACATGAAAAGGTACTTACGATTAAGTTTTTCCAAGTGTGTATTTAAGAGGTACAAAACCATCCTGTCTGATTAATTAATCATCTATTGTGGCAATAAATTTACGATAGCAGCTAGTTTGTAGAAAAGCTAGCTATTCCTTGCGTGTTTGCTACCATCACTTGGAAGCTATTCTTTGCTTGACCTCGAACCCTTCATGGATGCCTATTCTTTGCTTGATTCGTGCCACTAATTAATGGGTTCCCCTAGCTCTATATATAGAGCAAGCTGATTGGGACAACTTCAAGCTGTTACAGAAACAATAAGCTCCCAAACTATGGTCCTCTTTTCTAAATTCAACACCTTTTGTTCAACATTTGCTCTTGTTTTACTATAGAGATCAACCAAAAGAAAAAAAATCCGAAGCTACGCAAACATGGCCGAGGCAGCTGTTTCCAACATTTTGCAATTACTTGCCACCTTGGTAACCGAAGAAGCAACATTTTTATGGGGTGTGGAGGGCCTAGTGAAGGAAATGCAAAGCGAACTGGAATGGATCCAATGCTTCTTAAGTGATGCAGAGGCTCGACAAGCCAATGACCGACGTGTTCATAAATGGGTTCTTGAAATCAGAGACATTGCCTACGACATCGAGGATGTGATAGACACTTTCAGAGTCAAAATTGTATCCAGGAGAAAAGAAGGCTGTGCGAATGCAATTAAACGTTACACTTGCATCTTCAAAGAAGCTACCTTGCTCCACAAGGTAAGGTCTGAAATGGAGGACATCAGAAATAGGATAAAGAACTTGAACCAGCAACTAGATAATTATGGTGTAAAGCACGTTAGGTTGGATAGAGAAAGCTCAAGTACTTCTCGTGTTATACTTCAGAGACAGCCATATCCGCATCTCATAGACGACGTTGTGGGATTGGAGACGCTGATTGAAGAGTTAGTATGTGCTTTAGAAGATAAATATGTTCAAGTTGTTTCTCTACATGGCATGGGTGGAATTGGAAAGACCACTCTCGCTAAGAAAGTTTACCAACACCAAAGAGTCAAGAGTTATTTCCAACACTCCGTCTGGATCAATGTTTCCCAACAATGTGATCAGAGAGCTGTGTGGGGTAAGATATTGTCTTCCCTTGAACCTGGATTATTCGATTTTCAGAAGAAAGATATTCAAGAACTCGCAGCACGACTACATGAGCTTTTGCAAGAAAGAAGATGCCTGGTAATTCTTGATGATGTATGGAGGACTAGAGATTTAGAGAGCTTAAAACTGGGATTTCCGTTGGATTTGGAAGATACCCAAAGCAAGTTCATTCTTACTTCTCGTAACAAAGAGGTGGCACTGAGAATCACCCGAAGAGTTCGTGTTCATGAACTACAATGCTTAAATGATGAAGATAGTTGGAAGTTATTTCAAAAGGTTGCTTTTTCACAAAGAAAATTTACAGGTAATGTGCCTTGTTTCCACTCTTTATCAACTATTGTGGTAATTACTTTTTTGCTATCATATTTTGAAGTTAACACTTTCAACTCGCTGGTATATATATATGCCCAAAACTATTTAGTATTACGTAAGTCAAATCAAAAGAAACCAACTAGTGTCTCAAAATTTAGGCTTGTAGTAAAGCCTTATGAACCAACTCAAGCTTTACAACACCTTGGCCCCATTACACCCTCTTTAACGATTATGTTTTGGTATGGTTTGATTTTATTTCATAGACAGTATACCAAGTTTTTCTACTATTTTCTTATGGAATCATTAACCCCTAAACATCTTATTTTTTTACTAATCTTAACTGAGTATTCAAAAATACATGTAATAATATTG